>PVQA01000103.1:0-15054 GCA_002980515.1 Fusarium burgessii | reverse complement strand
TCCCCCCTCACCTCACCTCATCTCAGCCCACTCTTCACATTTGAGTTATTCAACAACCTCGAGCCCAATCTGTCAATCTCATCTTTATATTGAGACGCTCTCACCACTAGCTTCAATTACTTCACACCACAACTCACACCATTCATTCATCTCTACCATCTCTTGAATACGTCTGACATAGACCTCAGCATCTTGTATCTACCTTTTACGACCCTGCAGACTTCAGCGGTGATTCGGCCCATTCTCCCGACTCACCACTCTCTCCCGTCTTCAACAACCCATATCAACTCCCCGTCTCAAACGACTGGGTCAACTGGGACGACAAGGCTACACTATCACCTGATCTCGACGCCCTCCCCAAGCAAGAGCCCTTTGAAGGCATCAACCTCTCCACCATCCCATCAAGGAACAGCATGGAGCTCAGCCCCGCCATCAACCCACACGACCTCTCTGGCACCATCCCTGACGCCGTTCCCTTCGGCAGAGTAGGCTTGAATGACATTGACACTCAACCTCTTTTCCAAACTCCCATCCCCTCCATCTCTTCTCAACCTCCTCATCTTCAATCCAACATGATGCAGTCTACCTCCAACCCATCTCAGATGTCTTCCTCTCTCAGCAGCATCAACTCCAAGGATGCCAACGGTCGATATCCCTCACGCAAGCGCAAGTCCTCCGGCTCTGGAAGTTCTTCTTCCCGCTCATCTACCTCTCCTCCTCCTGCGACACGCCGTCACTGCTCTCCTCCCAAGAAGACAGCCCATAACATGATCGAGAAGCGTTATCGCACCAACCTCAACGACAAGATTGCCGCCCTTCGCGACTCCGTTCCCGCTCTTCGCGTCATGGTTCACCGTCTCGAGCAGCCCTGCGCCGAAGGTTTGGAAGAAGACGTCGACGAGGATCTTGGCGGTCTCGCCCCAGCGCACAAGCTCAACAAGGCCACCATCCTCAGCAAAGCCACCGAGTACATCGCCCATCTCGAGAAGAAGAACAAGAGCCTCGCCCGCGAGAACAGTCAGCTACGGAATCGCGTTGAAGGATTCGAGATGATTGTCATGTCGCGGGATCAGGGACCTCCAGCAGGAGTCTGGGCATAGAGAGACAAGCGCATAGAATTGTGATTTTTTTTGAGATATTATTATTTGGATCGGCAAACTGGAGACGCAATGCTTCGAGCTTGTGTGATGAATCATGATATCAGGCGTTTCTTCTGGCGTTTTGGAGATGGATTGGGCAAGGCATAGTGTTATTTTGGCGCATTTAGCGGACATTTGCCTTCATATGGGCTTTTACATAAAATATGGGAATGGTTTCTGGATAGTACAAACAATCTCCAATACATTTAATGTCCTCTTCACTCATATCTCACTCAGTGACATTCAAACTTGCTTTACCATGTCTATTTGTGATTGACACCTGAGTCATTATGGTGCAGGTTAAGTAACTCGACACTACAGGTTAAGCAACATGACGACAACTGGTTAGACACGATTCACCTGAGTTGAGCCTCATCCTCGCTTGCTGCCTCGTGGGTCTCGGGAGAAGCATGCAGGGACTTACAAGGGCCATGCAAGAAACACGTGCATATCAGGTGTGACATCGGTAGATGGAACAGACGTGGTCTGATGAGATCAGACCACTATGGGTCGGTGGCTCAGATGGTTGGTGGCTGATGAGGCGTGATAACGTGTGACGGTGGTGAGAAGAGTAGCGGTGGATTATGTTGAAAAGGTAGAATGGAATGAGGTGGTCATGGTATGGCATGGTAAGGAATTGTGGTTAGGTTGGGGGTTGAGAGTGTTGGATTGGAGGTGAGATGAAAGGTCGTGGAGTTGAACGTGACCTTTGCTGGTATCTATGGGGAGTGAGATCTATGCCAAGTAAATATACAGAGATTTTAAGTCTATTACACTTAAATAGGACAGCTGTAAGAGGAACCATGAGCAAAACTCAAGTTGATTAGAGAGCGTAGGAAGGGAGTTGAGAGTTGTCATGATGGAGGGTTGAGGTTGAAGTTGTAGTGATATTTGTGACGGGAAAAGGCGACACGCAATGAAGATATAAAAGATACGAGTTTGCAATGCTCAAGAATGTGAAGCATAAGAGACGTTACAAGTTAGAGTTAATAGAGGTTGCGATCATAAGACGAGAGGTGTCATGATGAACGGGTCAAGGACTGAGACTGAGGTTGGGATGGTTTCTGCGATAAATGAGGTCGATGCTGATTCAAGATATATAAGTCCCGAGTCTGGTGTACTCGAACAGGTCAAAAAAAGACAGTAAAAGGCGTTAAAAGCCGGAATTGAGATATGTCTACTACCAATTGCTTCAAAAGCAACAAGTGTAGGTGACTTAACCTGTAGCATGCGCAAGTTACCTATACCCAACTTGCGCAACCCCGGGTCATTGGTAGAGCGTTCAATAACATTTTGAAGGCTGCAAGGTCTTCTACATACGCCTATAAAGCTCTATTATTGTCAGAGGCTTAGAAGGTATTCTCTATACATCCTGATAAGCTCTGTTCCCTGTTGCAGACCTGAATGGCTGTCTCAATCCAATGGCGGTCAATTACCCAGCTCAGCAGTCAGCCAAGTTAGCCCAAAGTGGTTTGTAATAGTGCCAAAGGTCCTTACACTAGGTGCCAAAAAGGGCAAAAAGGATATCGCAAAACCTCTCTTTTGAAGTCTCCTTCTTTCAAGGAGTCAAGGCTGTATTTAAGCCTGCAGTCTTTGGTTGAAGAATTGATTAATTGACTATCCCGCTAGGCCAATGGCCAGGTGATATTGTCGCCGCTGAAAGATGGATCTGTTATTCCTGTATATGTCAGAAGGCAGATATATAGGTGTCTGGGCGGGTACCTTGGTGGGCAGCCTGTCGAAGGCTGTTGCGATGAACAGGCTGTCAACAACAAAGTCCTGCCAGAAGGGCTTAAGCTTTGTTGACCTCATTGGAAGCTGTTGACCTCTTGAGAGCTCTGTCCATATATCAGCTTAACGACTGTGGCTAGCTGTTCAGTCAGGAATAGAGGGTATTTCCAATATCTGCTATCAAGATCTAGGCGCTGAAGGGCTGACAGGTTACAGACCGAATCAGCAGCCTCTCATGCACCGTGGACAGCTTACAATAGGAGCAATATCTGCCCAAGCCCCGTCACAGAATGAGAGTAACCGCATAGATAGCCAATCGATACCAGCAAAGTTGCCTAACCTGTACGGCCGCAAAGTAACTTAACCTATAGCCATGTCCTCAAAATGTCGAGTGAAATCACGAAAACACAAACTTGTCCCAATCAATCCCAAAATCACACCGTAGCTTCAAGAGCAGCCTCAAATTCCTCAGAAACAGTTTCAATCCATTTGGAGTCGTCCTTCACCGGCTGCCAACCCATCTCGCGACTCCTGTCTCCACACGTCTCAGAACTACCCTACGTCAGCATGTAACTCTCAAATGACAACGGAACAACTTGAATAACTTACTGAGAACACAATCCAAGCTCAGTGAGATGTTCATCACCATCAAACCAGGCTTTGCTGACCTCCTTCAGACCAACACTCTTCGGTTCAGCGGCGAGTTTGCCCTGTTGATGTCCCACTCTTGCAATCTCCTTCGCTATATCAAGCCAAGATTGTTTCCCATGGTTCGCAAAGAAGAATCCCTCTTTCCCAAACGGTACATTCTCTCCAGCGACAATCTTGGCCAGAATAAGAGTATACAGTGCAGCAATGTCCTCAACGTGAGTATGATCCCAAACTCCCACCCCATCACCAGCATAAATTGCCTGTCCCCTCTCCAAAGCAGCCCGAACAAGAGTAGGAATCTGAATCGACGACTTATTAAAAAGCCCGATTCCTCGTCCATAGATTAAAGGCGAACAGATAATATGCGTCTTGACACCCAACTCCTCACTCATTTCGAAAACCGTCACGTCAGCAGTTCGTTGATGATACGGCTCGATCGCCTCTCTCATCTTCTCATATGCATAAACATCATCGTTGTCAGAAAACAGCCTCTTCTCCTCCGTGTACACTTTCGAAACAGGTCTGTCGCCAAAGTTTGAAGTTCCCGAGTTGTGAATGTAGTGAACGTCGCGTCCTGTTTCGCGCTTTCGTTGGGCGAGGCCGTGGATGAGGGCTTGAGCGGAGGGGACATGATAGCCGTTTGCGGCGTGGATGACGATATCGTGGGTCGAAGCTGTTTTTGCGAGAAAGGTTGTGTCGTCGAGGCTTGTGAAGAGAAGGGGAGTTATGGGGAGGGAGGAGAGAGCTGAGGCTTGGGATTGAGTGCGGACGAGGGCTGTTATGGGGAGGTTTGACAAGGATGGGTTTGAGAGGACCGTTGTCAACACGCTGCCGCCGCTGAAGATGTTAGTAGAGTATTATAAAGGCTGTGAGGGGGTTAGTTACACGTAGCCGGTTGCACCGGTGAGAAGAATTCTGGGAGATTCCATTGATAAAGACTTGGCTGCAGAGTAGATGAACTCAAGAGATTGATCAACTCACGCTCATAAACCTGAGCTAGTAATTCTTTTATACCATTTCTGAATGCATTACATCACAGAAGTATATGTACGAAAGGAGGATAGGGAGTTGCCCAAAGGAGAAATCGGGGTTTGTATGGAGGCGGTTTCGGGGTTAAGAGCCCGGACTTAGCAAGACTTGCCCTCCAAGACGGACATAAACCACGATATGCATTTTGAACGTAAGAATAGTTTGAGGACGTTGCAGAGGAATCAGATTACTAGACTGATTGGCTGAGAATGTTGTTGAATTGGCCTCTGCTTGGCAAAGTCTCATAAGACAACGCCCCGGAAACCAGCCCAACCATAGCTTTTTTAACCCACTCATTATTCTTGGTAACCTGCCAGTTTTTGATCTCCGCAAGCGCATTTTCCATCTCTAGAGCGTCCTTCGCATTGGTAGCTTCATCATCCCCCAAATACCCATCGTCTCCGGGCGCAGGCATGTAGTCCCCTGGATAAGACATGTCGAACATGCTGTAGGCAATGACACCTGTCAGGTCTGCTGTTGCCATGAGACGGGCCATCGTTCCTAGTTCCTCCTGCATAATGATGCGCAAACAAGCTGCGCAAAAAGAGGGCAGGGGAATTGTCCAAACAGAGCATGGCAGTGAGTGATCAGATGGATCAAGTTTCACGAGCTCCTCTTGGAGGACACCAGTCCAAGAAAAAGGGATCAGGATCAGTCGGCGATCTGTGTCGCCGTAGACATAGCGAAAACCCTGTTTGGCATGCTCGCAGAGGAAAGACTTCGGACGATCGTTGTCGCGTAAGCCATTGGTTCTGGCTATCTCGTTTGCCACTTGGATCTGTTCATCGGGAACCAAGAAAAGCAAGTCCTATGTGGAAGGTTAGTGATGTGTCTCCAATGTTCTGCCGCATTCACAAACGTACTGGTTTCGAGGCGAGCGGGTAGCCTAAGCGCTGCAATAGAGGAGTCTCCCATTCCACGAGAGTGATAACGGCTGATTGAAAGTCGCTTAGTGTCTTGAAAACGCGGTCATCTAATAACGATTGCATATTGGTGTTGAAAGGAAACTTGGGGAAGAAAATTTCGAGTGAGGTAAAGAATTAATCCGAGCTAGCTGATCATGTGACATGTCAGGTGGTGGCTTCCGCAGAATGTCTATGCGAATGGTAGTTAGAGCCTGCGGAATAAATAGGTGGTGTATACTTACGAATGTCTTCTGTCGCCTAGTTCATGATACGAACTTTGTCGTTCTCCTCAAGAACGTCGTCAAGTAGTTCGGCTTTGTCGCCTTGACCAACAGCCAGCCAGTGAGCTCTCATCTTTCGGACGGCGTCGTAGAGCCGCTCAGGGTTGCCCGCATCGTAGTTGACAAAGTCAATCTTCTTCTGGTTGGTTTGAAGCCAGTTGAGCAGGTGAACAATATCTTGAACATCGGAGGAGAACTTGTGCATCGACTGCGGTCGCGTCCTTCCAATGAATTGCGCCGCGCGCTTTATCTTGGTGAGGATGAGAACACCAGGTTTCAGGATAGGAACTGTCCCTAGAAAGATTTAGATTAGATCTAGAGTATTAATGAATGCAGGTCATTGATACTTACTATCACCGGGGCGAAAGACAGAAAGCCGACGAGGCAAATTGAGAACGCCGCGCGCAAGGGTTTCAATGGAAACTCGACTGTCCCAATCACCCCCAGGAACGAAGTACAGCTTGAGGTGCGAGACGACAAAACGTGAGTCGGCTTGGCAGAGGAGTTGAGTAACGCGACCTCTCAGTTCATCAGCATTATCGACAGAGACTTCAACATCGATGTCCTTCGTTTCACGATCGCTTTCGAGCAACCTTAAGGCGAAACCGCCAATAAAAGCGTGGTCGATATGGTGCTCCGAGAGCACGCGAGAGAAGATTTGTGCGGCCTCCTTCATGTGCTCCTCTTGTGGTGCCATGGCGCTGAATGAGAATGTTGGGTCGAGATGTGAAGTGGAGAGATTGAAGAAGCAAAAGTAAAGGGCTGCCGAAGAAGAGGATGTTTTGTGGAGGGGAGAAAAGGCTGCGGTGTCGGTGCGTGCATAAGAGGTAATGCGCAGCATACATTTAGGACTAGCAGGACCTAAATTACACCTATTGTGACTTTCTTCATAGGCGATGTAATTTATTGATAAGAACAGAATTCATTTGTATCATCAACTACACAGAGGGAGCTATCTCCAGGAGCCCTTTCCATTGGTACTACAACACGCATCATTCCCGAACATGAAAAGATAACTCTTCCTGGTCACTCTACCCTTTCTCGCATTCTGCATCCAGCGCTTTACTCCTCTCGCTTGCGCTTGTTGTCATGTCCAATCTCGTCCTCAGAGCTACGGGTTCGCTTGACGGATCGAGAGGCGTTGACAAGTGCTTCATTGCCCTGCTTGGGGTTGTCCAAAGAAGCTTGAAGGCTGCCTTTGACCTCTGACTTGATGGAGGCACTCTTGTTGCTCTGGTGATGGTCTGCCTCGACGAAATGAGGACTTTCCTCTCGCTTTGTCTGCACATTGGTTGTGTTTGCGCTGTTGGGAGCGACTGGGTTCTCGCGTTGGGCATTGCCAGTAGACATAGCCTGGGAGGAACTAGAATAGCGCTCGTTGACCAAGGCACCGCCTTCAGAATCGGGTACAGGGCCCCAGTCTGGTTCATCATCATGATCAAGGCCGTTGTTGACAAAATTGTCGCAGTCATTTCTGAAGCTTGCGAGATCCTCAAGGATGCAATCCAAAAAGTGCTTCAGGTCATCCTGACCCTGGTAGGTCCCACCGCGCCCAAATTTGTCTAGTAGGAGATGCAGTTTGTGGGCCGACCATCTGATTAGCCAGGCTGTAGACAAAGTTAGTCTGCTGAAGGATTAAAATGATATGATGGGGCACAACGTACAGGCTTGGTTAAGCATTCCAATGTGATGAGCTAGACATCGAGACAATTTTCGGATCCGAGAATCAGCTCTGCCCTTGATTTGAGCAATGCTTTGTTTCGCACGAGTATCAGCCGCGGCCGCATCCCTCTTGATGTGCTGAAGCGCCTCTCCAATGGACTCAACCATCTGAACATTGCGAGTTTCGAACTCGGTCGTGACCTGAGCAACGCGGGCCTCAGCATCAGCCTCGACTTGAGCAATACGGGCCTCGAGATGAGCGATGATTGGAGCAAAATGCTTGCGAGCCCGCTCTTCTCCAAGCTTGATTCCCCGCTTGAGACTGTAGCGTTCATGCTTCTCCATTGCCTCTCCAAGAGACTTGACGATAGCCTTGGCGTTTTGCATGGTGGATAGGCTGTCGGACGCGACGGATCGATCAGTGAGATCCCTGTTGCTCGAGTTCATGATGACGATGAGATGAGGCCCAAGGTGTTGTGGTGTTTCTCCGCGGGTTGCCTCGTAGTGCGCAGTCGCACGATGTCCCTATGAACAAGCGTTAGTAAATAGCCGGTAAAGTCATGTGAAGAGTTGGAATTATTGAAGTCGGGCATCTTTCCTAACCTTTTTTGTTGGAAGGGAATTGTGGTGCGAATGCTCGCAGGAAGAATCCTGTGATGTGAATGAAGGTGTTGAGATGCGAATCAGTGAGCACGGAGAGAGAGAGAGAGAGAGAGAGAGAGAGAAGTAAGTGCATTGAGAAGGCCATGCGGCGGAAAAATCGGCGCGTCTACATCTATTAAAATATCCTCTGTATCTGCCTAATGAGATGCTTGAATCGAGACAGTAGTTTAGCTGGCCTGCTTCTCATACTCACGATATCCAATGTGATTAAAAGTGGAACCGCCAACGCACGGACCTTTAGAGATCATGTGAATACCCGACATTTAAACAAGAGAAATTAGTTAGCACGATACTAATTAATGGTTGGCGAGATCTACTTTAGGGTTGAATTTGTAGATTCCATGTCATACTGTAGAGACTACTACTACCACTGCGAAATGCTTTGAGCTTCCTTTCCAAGTTCTTTGCCTTTGCCTTACAGTCTGTTAAATTCTTCTCTGCTATTACTGAGCAGCGGTTTCTATCTGCAACACGCCTACGTAGTACCAAGTAGCTTTAAATCTGACTTTGACCTGTATTCGAACCGGTATCGTATCCTATGTAGCCAATATCCCGGGCCCCAGTGAAGCATGCTATCTTTCATTGTCGTGTTGGTGCTGTGAACTGAGACTGACAGAATGCCACCAAGTTCACGCAACTGAGACATTGTTGGCTCGTACAGACCGAGATCACAGAGTGCCGTCTTGGGATAAGATTGCAACGGGTCAATTACTTTGGTGGATTAGATTTCAAATGCCTATTTAGCCTTCTTTCTAATCGACATATGCACGCGCATGAGACAACATCTCACTTCTCAGACTGGACATGATTACAGATACAGTCTAACTGCACGCGAAAACGACTTCACACTGCCCGGTTCCTCCAACACGATACAACTGAAGGAATCCATGAAACTGAAAGTCCTAAAATACACTGGAAGATAGAGAAGGTATTAGTACGTTATGATTGAGAGAAGAGGACCTTTTTGGGTTGACTTTCTTGTCACACGACGACCAATAACTAAGACTGCAAACTACAGTGGTAATTACAGCATCATTCCAATATGCCTTTAAGAAGTAGAGTCGCATGTTTCAGAGGCGAATTGCATCATCTTCACGTTATAGCCCAATAATCTAGATGGAGGCGCTCGTGATTACAGCCCCTTCTTCTGTAGACCCGAAAGCCTTAGGGTTACAAGCCTGCGCGCCAAGACCCTCAAAGGCAAAGCGTCATCCGCATATCTGAATTGCCGTAACAGCATGAAATAAAATACACAGCTCCCTCTCCTTCACCCTCGCCAACCAAGTCTTGTGCTGGTATTCACTTTCTCAAGATATCTCGACTACAAGCGCAGCACAACGCTTCAGGCTCACACTACTTCTATTACGAGTGCTTTCCAGCCTTTTACAGTTTGGAGGATTACTTTCGTCGTCTGTAATTGTGTGTGTGCCCACGCAACTCCTTAGTTATTCACTGCTCAACAAGCATGAAACCCTGAGTCACTTCTACACCTCCTCCTGCGCTGACTGGCCTTACCAAGGCTTATTCTGCGTCAAGGCCTTTTATGTTGCAGCCTCTATTGTGAGCTCTGTGAGGTTTTACTGTTGCGAAACAATTACAGCTCTATTCTGATCTCTTACTCAATTTCAACCTGGGTCTACTCTCACTCTACACTTTGAGCCTTTAAGCCCTCGAGCACGACTGCACACGCACTTACTTTTCACTCGTCATCGCCTCTACCGCCGGTCAAGCAGGCGAATCTCTGAAACCCTTACACGAGCCACCTTGGACGGGTACACGAAACCTCGCCAGCGTAGAATCGGGGGTCGCAAATCAATCCTGCAATCAACTTTAGAGCCGCTCGAGACTCTTCGCGCGCGCTTGCAAACGCGGGGTAGCCTTATTTCTTTCATCCTTCAATCAGCATCTCCATCAACACCACGACCTAAGCACTGCATACCCACGAGACCATCTACCACGAGTGAATGAATCACGGTATCATCTGCCTTTCAACGACATGCAAAATGAGCGAGTAAGCCTCCCTACGTACCCTTGACATGCTTCTCGCATGTACTCACGCCAGCACAGGAACAACTCCAACATGAACGACAGTCAGGCCCCGCAGGCGTCCGAGGCAACCTCTGTAAGCAAGGCATCATTCCTCTATTCTCTGCAACGGTACTAATGCGGTTACAGTCTACAGGTCTCGCAATACAATCCGATGGAGAGAAATTCGAAACCCTTGATGTCTCGGGACAAATCTTTGACCTACGTCTACTAAGCGAGGCTCAAAGAATGCTTATGCAACAAGAGGGCGAGGCGGTTCGATTTCTGAAAGGGAAGATTACCCTCAAACAGATAAACAGAATGCGCGTCTCGTACACAAACACATTGCTCATTCAGAGCAGAGGGAGTCCAGGTATCCCATGCAGCGAGTGCGCCAGGAAGATGGCGCAAAACGGGGGTTATTCGTCCCCTTTCACGGACTGCAGGATCGCTACAGGTCATTTCAAAGATTGTTGTGCCAACTGCAAATGGCCAGATGGGGCTACCAAGTGCGACAAGTATGAGGGCTATCGCAGGGTGGCTTCTCCTCCAACATCCCCCAAGTCTGGGTCCGCAGGTGATGATGATCCAATTGTGCTTGATGACGATGAGTCTGGCGAAGCGATCAAGGAGGACCCAGAGGTTGCCCACCGGGACCCTCTCCCAAATCTCGTGTTGGTGTCGAGGGGCGGGTCAATCCACGATCCAATTGAGATTGACTAGGTACGCTTACTCTGCTTTCACGCATGCAATACTGAGCATGACTGATGCGAAAGTAGCACTTGCCCGCAACATGACATGAACGTTTCGACTCTTCTTCCCTTTGTCACAGCTTCCTCGAGTCGGCTTTGGCCCGAGAATCCAGCGCAGTATTGCGGAACTTGTTATCTGATACATGGATTTCGATCAAGGGAGGATTATGTATTCGAGGAATTTTTAATCATTACTTTGTTGAGGAAAAGGCTTTACGCTCAAGTAGTAGTGTATATCATAGCATTATGTTTACAACCGTTGTCGTGTTGATCAGTTTGTTCACCTTGTTGTGACGTTTTGTCTTCTCCGTAGGGATTATGAACTTCGTGCGTACCCTTATGGAGCTCGCCCGCCGGGAGGCGAGCCCTACATTCCTCCGCAAGCAGTATGTGTTGTTCAAACTCATGCTAGAGGTTTCTCATCTCAAAACCCAGTTCATTCACAGTGGAGCCGCAGCAATCCCTTGCAGTTGCATGTGTTATAAGATTGTTTTTGAGACAGATGTTAGAGACCAAAAGAAATAGATTAAGTAAAGACGACTAAGGAGTGCTCGAAACTGCAACATAACCTTATACATGGACGGTAATTGAACCCCCGACTGCCAAGCCAGTCCGCCTACAGAGTCTCCCAATCACTATCATTGTCCTCCTCGGCAAGATGACGCCCCTTTGTGATGCCGGTGGGCACGTCATAGTCGTCCTTGATAAACTCTTCATAGCCCTCGGGCAACTTTAGCTTGAGAGGACCGGGCGACTTTGGCTTGGCCAAATTATATGCGCCTTCCAAATCAATTTTCATGGTAGAACCCGAATACCATTCTGCCTCGTCACTATCACTCTCAGTGGAACTTGGAGTGGGAATGGTAATCTTGGTAATCATGGCCACATTGCCATTGTCAAAGATTTCGACTAGGCGAGCCATAGCAGGCAATACGTTCAGAAAGCGGTCTTTGATGTCAATGGTGGGAGGGCATTGTGTGACATGGTCACTAAAATTGCGGCGAGCCCTCTTGGATGCTCGATCTTGGCCAGGCGAAGGCGCGAACTTGGCCTTTCGGATCTCAGATCCAGCAGCTGTTGGATTGGAAGAGGATGGAATCGCTGTCGAACTGGAGGAGGACGGTTCTTGATTGGTTGGTTCACCAGTCCCATCGATGCCAGTATAGCTCGATCTTCCAGGGCGGCAAGCATTGAATGCGGGAACGTTGGGGCTCGAGGAAGGGACTGAGAGGCCGGCTGAGCCGCGAGTGGCTGAAGCTGAAGCAGCAGACTCGGGAGTTGAAGACGGCTGTGGAGGGATAGCCAGATTTGCTGCACTAGCTCTGAAAAGCGGATCCCCAAAGTGCTGGTGCAGAACTTGCAGTAGCTGAGCTATACCCTCTGGGGATGCAGGGACGGGTAGGGCAAGGGATGGAGCTGGAGCTGGAGCTGGAGCTGGAGCTGGAGCTGGTGCAGCAGGAGTTGCAGAAGAAGGAGGCGCGGAAGCTGCTAAAGCTGCATTGCGTTCTGCTACTGCAGCCCGTGCTGCGGAAAGATCATTGATGGTGGCATTTTCTATGCCGTGAACAGCTTTCAGCCAGTCCTCTGCAGCGACTCGAGTTGGGAACTTCCTGTCTGAGTTTATAAAGGTTAGTGATGGCAGTCTGTGGGATCATGTATGTAACTTACAAGATGCACCAGAAACACCAGTAGTCAAGAGCTGACAAGTATCCCAACTTATAGTCATACCAGGCAATAGAGAAACCCCCATGGCGTACCACCGATCACTCGTGGGTTCGACCTGTTGACTCATGGTAGTTCGATAGCTCTTGAACAGTGCAGAGCGGCCACGCAAATCAGAGAATGAAAAAGAGTTGGTGAAGGAGGAGCTGATGTGATGGGATACTGATGGTCAAGATAGAAGGACTGATCCTATAGCGGGAGAATTGGCTTTTATAACCATGGAACATCAGGTGTCGACCCCATTACGCCTTACTAACGATAGTGTTGACAATCGACCTCTCTGGACTTATGAACGAGACAACAACACGAGACTATACAACCGAAGAAGCAATCATGAACTGCCTAGTCAGTCTTTCTGGCCAGCTTCACGTTGGCTGAATGGATATGAATCACTCATCTCTGCCGTCAGTAGGTGTGGTTGTCGCCACAGCATTTTGCAATTGAGAAGTCTCGACGTTTGTCTCATTCCCCTGTCGACCCCATGGGGGTAATGGAAAGCTTCTACTGAGACAAGGGTCCTTAAAGTATAATTAATGGGTCTAGTAATATCGACTATCAACGGGCCGTATGCACAGGGTATGGGTCGCTTCCTATTGGTGGACGGGGGGATGCAAGGCTAACGCATGCACGATGCAACACCAAGTTCTCCACCCGACTGTTGTCTACCTCTTGGTCATGTACCTCATCCCATGTATTCCATGTTTTGGCCTCTTCCGACATCGGGCATTTATTTCCTTTTCTTTTTGCGCCTGCAGCTTTTTCAATATATCACATTGTTACTGCTTGGGCCTTTTTAATAATTAATCATTTTCCCCCAAACAATTCCACATCACCAAATTCGCCATTAATGTAACCTTACTGGTCAGATAAGCATTGCAGGTAACATTACGGCATTTCCTAGTATCAGAACCTACATGATATACACCGGTCAAAGCCTATGAAACACATTGTAGTATTGTAATTTCTTTTTTGGTAGCCCCTTGTTCTCGTACCGTAGGTAGTCGAGACGGGATTTTCAGTTACCGGTCAGTTTCGAGGGCGCTGCTAGCACGCAAGGTTTACCATATTAGGTTTAAACTTTATACAGATAGGCTGACGACGGCATTGCTATGTTGATCTTTGAGATTGTTTGAGAAAGGAGCACACTTGCATCCCTGTTAAGTGATTGACAATTTCCGCGTCGGCCACGTCCCCCTTTCTAACATCTTTTGTATCCCGTTCTCTCTCCTCCATACGTGGCGGTCTGATGTTACCTCAAAAGGCTAGACGTATTAAAAACAACTTTAGCAACATTCACACCTACTGTGCCTACCCTATACCCAGGAGTGTTCTTTTCCATGTTAATTTGCTGCAGCAGTTCACATAATCTTAGCTTATTCTTACATAGCTCTGAAGGTTGCGATGGGAGGATGCGATGATAGTCCGACCTTTATACAGCTGTTCTCTCAGCTACAAATTACTGTGAATAAACTTGCCTGACTAGTGGAGTGTTACGGTATTGAAGTGCACATGTTCAATGGATCACTCGTCTAATTTTTGATAACACAACAAGTTTATGGTTTGAGTCCCGATACTTGATCTACCTACCCTCGCAATTCCAGTGTGCTAGCCCAGGTCACAGCTCTCCCCTGTACTTGGACGATACCGTTTATCAAGTGTAAACATCGTGAGCATTTATAGCTAGGTTCACATACTGGTTGGAGATGAGATGCAGCACAATATTTATTATATCTATGAACCAGGTACGGGATAAGAACCATGCCAAGATTTCTAGATCCAGTGCGTCAAGCAACGCCATAGACCACAAAGGACAACAAGGGGAAAGAGCAGTATCGAATACAAGACAAGTTGATTGAGTAGCACTTCGATATTACAAAACCAAGAAACCAAGCGAACAGCAACATGACTAAGGAAATAGTGCCAAGATACAAGACAAGTTCTAAACGAAACAACGAGTAAGACAGGATCAAATCAGGGTTTCAGTAACGTTGCGGTCCTGCGCCAATGAGTCGATGGTAGCCCTGGCATCGTTCCCATTCTCTAAGCTGGGCGACGGCTTCCTCCTCTTCTCAGGTGGCAGATCCGGTGATCCTTGGAGCTTACCAGAGGGAGCTTCCAGCTGAGCAGTCGACTGTGAGCTCTGCCCGAACTTGTAGTCGGGGACTATGCGGTAGCCAGAAGCGGCGGGGCCATGGAGAGGAACAGTAGAAGGAGGAGGAGCCCTAATAGAAGGGAATATTGCAATCGCAGAAGGGGCGGCAGCAGGAGCGGTGACAGAGCGGTCGTTGATAGGAGGAACGTTAGGTTCAGCAGGAGCTGTAACCATAGGATCGGTAGCAGGAGCAGGATTGGCAACAGGGGGTTCATTTGTAGCAGGAGGGTTATGAGTACCGGCTTTCTTTGCAGTTGAAGCTGGCTGCGACTCGCCCTCGGCGCCGTTGCTAGCTTTCTTCTTGCCCTTTCGGCCTCTGCCCCTCCTACCCCTACCCCTACC
>PVQA01000100.1:0-126285 GCA_002980515.1 Fusarium burgessii | reverse complement strand
TCAGATGTCGGATCAACAGCTTGAAGGATGGGCAACAAAGTGGCTCACTCAGGTGGTGGGCGTTCAAGACGAGATGGGGGCCCGTTAGGGATAAGGTCCCACTCGGAAGTTGGAATAAGGGACTACGTGGGCAATGGCTTCGGGAATAGCGTCACCATCATGGCATCAAGAATAGAGGCACTTGCCAATCCACCCAATCCACCCAATCCACCAAATCCACGATAGCTTCCAGTGGATCCACGATACTGAGATATTCAGTGGATTATGATCTACCCACTCCACTCGAGCTGCTAGTGGATTGAGTGGAGTGGCTTTCAACCCTGTGTTCGGGTAACTTGAGCCGAAGAGCTCATCATGGCAATTGTCATGAGCTAGCATGATGATTTTTGAAGTGATAACAAAACGGGTAATGTGACGATGTGTTTGTGCTTGATGTTTAGGCAACTCCTTTGAAGGATTGACTAGTCCTGATGGTTCATAGTTCAACTTCTTAATGGTGGATAAACACTGCAGCTTACATGCACTCTTGGCGCAGCCTGAATCCTACGAAGAGGGGATGATGTCTAAAACGGAAAGTACTTACAAAACTCCAACAACTTTTAGTTCTAGTCGGAGTTGCATGGCGCGAAAGTGCCTTGAAACTCGGTATAGTGATGGCCGAATGGTTGAATAAGTTCATTCATATGTCAGCGCTAGAAGACACGGAATCCCGTTGGAAATTCAAACTCCTCATATATTGAACAACACTCGTGGTCCATCGCCTTCAATTTCACAATTCCTCCTCAAAGATGTCTTGCTCTTCAAGCGAGGATCTAGAGTGCCATGATCGGTTGCTCAAGAATGATTACAGTGACCTCAATGAAGAGGGGAGTAAGGGCGGACACATCATGCAGTGTCCAAAGAGGAGGAAGCTCACCTGGATGTCCACGGTTGTATGTTCATCTGTCATATTTAACCTTGTTCTGTTCGCTTTATGCCTCCGTCTGTGGGTAAGAACAAAATCGCCTTTGCCTCCTTGGCCAAACACCCTTTACTGTAAGACACCCTTGTTGTTTTGCAACATGACACTAATCGAAAAATTGAACAGCTCCGGCCCAGAGTGCTGTTGAGTATGAATTAGTCACCTTCAACTCGGATTTCCCTGAAGACCAGTGAGTGTTCCAGCCTCGAAATGTTAAAGAAATTAGTCTCATCAAACTCACTGTTCGGGAACAACGGCCTTTTATGGGGCGTCGGCCAAAGCCGAGGAAGCATGGAAGCAATTGATGAGCCCTTATTTAGTCAGAATATCTGGCAAAGAGGCAAGCCGGTTATCCCGTTCCACTTCTCAGATATCACAAGACCCAGACTATTACATCACGAGCCTTGACGTGTACCATCAACTGCACTGCCTCAATGACATTCGGAAAATGGTGAGAGATTATAACTCAACCAAAGGGAGTTTGGACAGATTGCAGACGATGCACAAGTTTCATTGCATTGACTCCATTCGACAGAGTCTCATGTGTAATGCTGACTTGAGTTTGATTCATTGGTATTGGGCTCCTCAAGTTGGGAAGAACTTTCCGAACGCGACTACGACGCATATTTGTCGCAAGTGGTCACTGATTGAAGAGTGGGCAATGGATCATAGGCTTGACCAAGATGATTATGACCCAAGAATACATATTCAGTGACCGAATGGGGTAAATACTAGAGAGGCATATCAGGAAGACCCAAATAAAACATTTATGTATCAATAAATAGTATCGTACGCTCTTGGCATTCCGCCGTTTCCTAAGGTCTGTTGAAGCTAATTCACGCCAACAGCCGGGATAAAACACTAGCCGTACAATGAATTAAAACTACTGGTTGTTCTTTCATACCAGACTGGCGGGCACTAGACTCATGCATGCAGCTTTCACGCTTGGGGATTTTGCAGACATGGATGAAAATTTTGGCTGCTCAGGCATAACAAATAATCCGGTCGCGTGGCCCAATGGCAAGGCGTCTGACTACGAATCAGAAGATTCTGGGTTCGATCCCCAGCGTGATCAGTTTTTTTTGGCCTTTGTGTGTTCTTCATCAAGATGGAAGAGCGACATCTTATTTTTACAAAGATCTATTGATGAAGATACTCTACATATTTCATATCAAAAAGCCTCCATCTCGGAAAGCTTCTGGCCCTCAGTGCCTCGCATAAGCAGATAAAAAGTAATTTTAAACTGTATTTCCATCTTATACAATGTCTCTTGTCATCCATACGATAGCCTCTGCAACAGCCACGTTCTTAGTTGTTGGTCTCAGATATCTCCAGAATTACAAAGACTTCGGAATTGGTCCCTTACGATTGGTATTTCGGAATCAATACCGGCTATTACAAGCGACCATGGTTGCAAAACGCGGGGTAAGCTTTGATAGTATCTGTCTCCCCCCTGTTGATAACGAATCGCCAAAGCGACGCTAGAATGAGTCACGCACTTTTTTCCCCAATCCAGCACGCTAGGCACGGTCTAGATGGTTTGCGATGTAATGCTGGACGAGTCAGCCCGTTGCCCCCAGATTACGCTTCCGACAAATGATAGCCGAAGCACAGATAAAGTTCCGAGTTTTCTTGGCCATCTTTTCAATTCATTCTTTCCCATTCAGACACAGATTCCAAGTATCAACATGTCTGTCGAAATGGCATCTCCTGCAGTTGACAATGAGAAGCATCTGGCTTCTCAGAATCCCGATGAGCAGAACTTGGAACGCCATGGTTATGTTCAGCAGACCAAGGTGCGTAAAGTGGCTGTATCACGATGCGTAGACGTACTGACTCAGGGGGGCGACAGCGCAACTTTTCTCTAACTGCTATGGTTGCTACTTGCGTCAACTTGATGGCGACATGGGAAGCATTATCGAGGTTTGATGCCAATCACTTTTGACTGTTATCCTGAGCTAACCCCTTTCTCCAAAGTACACTCGCTGCAGGACTTGTCGCGGGCGGACCAGTCTCCCTTATTTACGGTCTCCTTTTGGCCTTTGTTGGATCACTCTGCTCTGCCAGTTCCCTGGCTGAACTGGCGTCGAGGTAAGCTAAACCATAATGAACAAACAATTCGAACAGCCGCTGAGACAATTATTCTCAGCTATCCTACTGCCGGCGGTCAGTATCATTTCGTTGCTAAGCTCAGTCCGAAAACGAGTCGATCACTTACCAGCTGGCTGGCTGGATACATCTCGTGAGTGACCATCGACACCTAATGGAAAGACAATAAAGGCTGACAGCATCAAGAACACTAGGCTGGATAGCCTCAGCTGGTAGCGCCCCCTTTCTCGCCGGAACCCAGATCCAAGGTCTTCTCGTCCTCAACTACCCCGACTCCTACGTCTTCGAGAGGTGGCATGGCACAATGCTATTCTGGGCCGTCCTTCTTGGCTCCGCTTGTATTTGCATCTTTTGCAGTAACAAACTACCTCTTATCGAGAAACTGACCCTGGTGCTACACGTCGTCTTCTTCATCGCCATCATTACCACCATGGCTGTCACATCGCCAACCAGGCACTCGGCCGAATTCGTTTTTTCCCACTTTGAGAACAACTCTGGATGGAGCAATAATGCAGTGGCATGGAGTATAGGCATGCTTAGCTCTTGCTACGTCCTGATTGGCTACGATGGTGCTACCCATCTTAGTGAGGAGATGAACAAAGCTGAGACTGGTGTCCCTAGAGCCATGGTCGGTTGTCTCTTGATCAACGGTCCTCTAGGTTTCGCCTTCCTGCTCACGATTCTCTTCTTCATGGGAGACATTTCATCGGCTCTGAATACGCCTACAGGGTTCCCTATCATTGAGATTTTCCTCCACATGACTGGTAGCGTTAAGGCGGCTACTACTTTGACCGCTGCTATTACTGTCATGGCTTGCTTGGCGACAGTCCCTCTTCTTACCTCGGCAGCTCGAATCATGTGGGCATTTGCCAGAGATGGAGGTTAGTTGAATGAATCTTGGTCCTGGAGTTGCATATCCCTAACAGAAAAATGATTTAGGTCTTCCCTTTTCCGAGCGTATTGCCAGTGTTGACAAACGTCGACAAATTCCCACCATATCCATCATAACTGTGAGCTTTCTGCTCATGTTGCTCAGTCTCATCAACATTGGTTCAACAACAGCCTTTAATGCGATCCTGTCTCTTGCTGTAGTCAGCCTACAGATCTCATACCTCATCCCGATCATCTTGTTGATCTGGCGTCGTTTATTCCGACCAGACACCTTGGTATGGGGTCCTTGGCGACTCGGTAAAGCCGGCTTGCCTATCAACATTGCTGCAGTCATCTATCTGATTTATACCTGCATTTTTCTTCTCTTCCCACCTTTTCAGCCCATCACTGCACTCAACATGAACTATGCCTCCGCCGTATTAGGCGGTGCTCTTGTGTTTGGTTGCCTTTACTGGCCGTTTAAGGCTAGTAAGCGGTATGTTGGGCCACTGACAGATGCCGAAGTTCTGGAGGGAAGAATGAACTAGTTTGCTTCAGTGTGCGCGGCATTGTTCGTGGTGTACATTGATTTTGATTTTGCGTTGATTTTGTAACAACATATCAAGACTACCACCATAGATAGTCTTTGTTATTTGAACATGGTAATTCTGTATCGATATTATGGATTTTTTGTTAGTCCTTGGCCCGTGAAATCCCTACAACTGTACAGGTATATCACTCTATGATAGTGTTTCGGTGTTGTCTCTTCATACAACGTGTCAGGCAGAAAAAGATAAGGTTCATTTAGTGGCTACTAGCAGGAACTAATCAATCCCAGCCAGTACAATTGCTGGCCACATGACCGTTATCAACGGAAATTTATTTCCGAATTCCGACTCTTCGCCTATCTCACCTCTAGCACAAATTCTTACCTCATTGGCACCTTGCAAGGGCCCATCAATGCAACCACCAAATATAGGGAATGTGCTCCACGGTTCTGATTTATTGGGCAATAACATTACTACTCATAATTACCCTTGATACGTCTCCATGGACCAATCCACCACTTCCTCGGCATCGTTCCGACGGCGACAGAAATCGAGGAGTGAGTCTGACCTGAAGACACGGCAGCCTACCTTAGCTAATATCATGCCAATTCGTAGGCGGTTGCATCACTTGCAAGAAAAGAGTTGGTCTCTTATCCTTGCACTGGCTCCTGGGATATGTCGCTCACGCTTGCTAGAAATAGAAATGTGATGAATCTGAACCTGCCTGCGCTCGTTGTATCAATCAAACCTGTCATACCCTGGCTATAACCGTCCAGTCAAATGGTCAACCTAATACGA
Source organism: Fusarium burgessii (assembly GCA_002980515.1). Taxonomy (NCBI): domain Eukaryota; kingdom Fungi; phylum Ascomycota; class Sordariomycetes; order Hypocreales; family Nectriaceae; genus Fusarium; species Fusarium burgessii. The sequence continues at coordinate 120,999 of PVQA01000100.1, read as the reverse complement.
GATCAACTATGGCCCCCTTTCATATGCTAGTTCGTCAACCTCGAGGCCCTCGTCTGATAAAGCATCTTTCCCTCTAATATCGACAATGCCCTCATTCTGTACTCCCCGCAAGAAGAATCCTCCAAGCCTATATTACACTATTTCTCATCGGCATGCCAGGTACTATCATCCTTTGACTCGGCGACTAAACCTTATCGCTCGGGTATGGTAGACTTGATGCAGAAGTCTCCAATCCTCTTCAATTCTATCTTGAGCGCGTCAGCGGCACATCTCAGCCAGCAAGAGAAAAGCCCATCTTCTACACCATTGACCTTTTAAACGGAAGCCATCTCATACATATCGAAACATCTCGCCAATAGACTCTGCAAAACATGCATTGGTTCCTCGCAACCAAGCAGACACGGGTACTTTTTCCGCCTCAAGTATGCCAGTCATAAAAGATGACTTAATCTTGGGTATCATGATCATTGGCATGGCATCGGTAGGTTACTGGGACATTGATGGCACCATGAGCTGATGTCTAGATCTGCAGAGTTGGGACGATCCTGCTTCTCTTGGTCTATGCCATCTTTAGGGGCTCGACAAATTTCAATATCTGGGTGACTCAACTTGACATCGCCAACTTGCAATTTCCGCCTTGTCGCGTCCAACACCTGATAGTTCCCTAGATGATTTACTGGGAAATTATGACTGCTTGCTTGACTGATCAACAGATTTACGCACTTTCATATCTTGATGTCTTCCTCGCTCTACCGCACACGTCTTTTGCTACCCGAGCCCCTGAACTGGAACCGGTACGAATATCTCGATACATCTCGCTAAGAGCATCACTTTAGTACGGCAGGGTCGACATATAATCTCGAAATGTTCTCGAGTGGGGGATAATATGCATGCGTCGAGCGTCTACCTTGATTTACTCAGTCGGGCTTTTCCCCTAAGTCTAGTCGTAGACCAATGCAAATTACCGACTCCCAGAGAGATACAGGATACAGGGGACTATAGGACTTTGGCGGATAATCTCTACAAGATAGCTCGGTGCTCTAAGCTGGTCGCTCGTCTTGAGCTGGACCGGGCTTTTCCTGAACTCATCCACGAACGACAGAATGATCAAGACCAAGCTGACACACACACAGCATGTCTTGAACCTTGCAGTGAAATTATTGGAAATCATGAGGATTATTCCCTAGAACGTTTGGTCCATTGCTATCCAGACCATTATTTTCGTAGCAGCGGGCAGTGTACTTGGATTCAATTCAATGGCAGACAGCAATATTAAGGTGTCAATTACAGGCTAGAGGAAGTTTGTTCTTGGGAGATTGTACAAAGCGTTTAGATCTCTCAAACTTCAAAAAATCGATAGGGTAGCTACAGTGCTTCAGGAAGACTGGTTACGGATGGACTCAATGGCGTTGGCCATCTTCTCTGGCCAAGAAAGCCCAATCATACGTGTTCACTGGAATGATTTTGTGACTGAAGCTGAGCTAGAGACCATTCTATGGTAGTGCTAAGATAATCAAGAATGTTTACTCACCTGTTATTTTCCTATGTTATATTGTAGGCTCACGATTGCCCTATTACTTTCAGGCTTATACACCACCATGCTAGGCCGATAAGAAGCTGGTACGCGGATATCTCGGAAAGTCGGAGAAAGATAACGCATTTGCAGACGCCAAAGTCCGAACTCTGGGTAGCATCTCATTCTCCGATGCAGCTATCTCGAGTGCGGGCTTGCTGACAGCAAAGAGGCATATCGAGACCCCTAAAACAGAGTTTCCAAGGTACTTCCACGGTGGAGGACCTCGCACTTTTTTTCTGTAAAGGGAAAGGTCGTGATCGATTTTGCCCCTACATCTCAAACACAATGCGGGGTAGATCCGTTTTTGATAGGACTCTTATACGAAAAGCTTTACGGAATTTGCGGAATTTGATAGTAATAAGCAGCCGATATCTAATGCTGTCAGTGCTTCTACATTTATTAGCTGGATGTAGTGAGTGAATATGCCATTCAGTTTCCAAGTATAAAGTTGTAGCCGTCTCTCCTCAAGATACACGCCATACAAGACGCCTCCCTCGCTTTCTTATAACATCCAACCAATAATAGCGACAGAAATCCTGACGTCGAAAACCTTAAGATATTCTACGCCTTCAAATTTCTTATATTCACTTCATAATGTCTCCATCAGCTACCTCGGAGAAATCAGACTATGTACCAGTGGACAAATGGCCAACCCTCGAGGAGATGGCCGATGGTTTCAAGGAGCACCTAATGCCCGCATCCGACAAGCTACAGGGCAAATACCTTGAACACACCTATGACAACGGATGGAAAATCTCCCATGAATTTACTGCGGATACCGTCACATGGAAGATTCTAGAGGGAGAAGGCACTGGCCTCACTGCCACCAACAAGTACGAAGCTTTCGAAGTACGACCTGATATGTTCTTTGTCGATTTTCTCAAGCCTGAGTACAAGGAAGTTGTCAGTTTGATCGTTGACTTGGTCACTGGACAAGCTATCGCCGGTGTCTCAGGCTTCAAGGATGAGAATGGTGAGCATAGAACATTCAGCAATTTCATCAATGCAACTGCATACGGAGACAAGTCTGTCGAAGCATTCCCAGTCACAGATGAGCTTATCGGAAAGCACGTTCTCTACCGATACACTCCTCGCGATGCTTATGAGCATGTCTATCTCAACAAGGGTACTATGGTCTGGCATTGTCTTAGCGGAACGGAGAGAGGTATCGCAGATGCTGAGAAATGCCAGATGCTCAAATTAAGGGATAACTTGTACATGCTGTTCTGGACCGAGACAGTCATGCCTGTTGAGTCAATTGTTGTAATTGACTTGGAGAATATGAGATCGACAGGACGATTTTACTGTTGGGATCCTAAGCCGCAGCAGGCTGTGCATGTGCGATTTGGCTCTTATGTTACTGTTCTGGCGGAGACATCACCGTTGGAGACATTGAGAAAGGTCTCGCGGAACAAGCTTTAGGCATGTTTGTAATTTTTAAAAATCGAGAAATAGTTGCTCTTAGCCCAAGGTAGCAAATGCGATTGTTTTCAATAGGGTGCTCCTATTGTATTATCATTCCCTTCGTGAGCTGCCTGAAGTATATTCTTATGCCTTGAAATCCTTCCAGTACTAACGTTGAAACTCAGGTCATGTTCCTGTAAGGCTGTGTTGGATACAAGGTGCACATGATATCAAGCGACCAATTCCGTTCTCAAAGAATTATATGGATAAAGCAAACAGATTCTCCAACATGACGTAGCCAGGAAAAGGAACTTGATAACCTTTGCAAGGCCTCTGTTCTAGGGTAGGATTACAAGATGTCTCCATAAGTAGACGGTGGGTGAATGTTTCCGGCCAAAAGCATGATCGACTCTGACAAACAATTTAGTCAATGCAACTGACTAAGGCCATGCTCCATCAAAGATCAATTAAAATCTCAAAGGATTCTTTTGCCTTATCACTTTCTAGAACTTCAATCCCCATAGGCGCGCCAAGTAGTTAGGTGATCCTACGACCCACTCCAGCTCTGACAATGTTTCAACGAGATAAGATGAATGACTCGGATTGATCTCGCTATCTTTTAATTTTCGTATTGTTTTCATGTAGAAAACCAATTTTCAATGCTTATTATCAACAAGCTGTTGAAGATGGAGTTTGTGATCCGAACCAGCCACGGATGAGCCCCGACGTGTTTTTCATTGGTCAATTCATGACTCGCAAAAGGAGAATGCCAAGTCACACATCATGGAAATAATTATACCCGCTGATTGACAGCATTAATACCACTTCAAGAATATAATAACAGCTAAATCATCGGCCCTATGATCAGTCACATTCACTAGCTACTCAGCTCGCCTCATGACAGAGCTTAGTCTCAGGCTTGAGGCTACCTGAGTCAAAGCTACGCCCCACAGATCATTCAATGGATGTTGAACTATTGGAAACTCTCTATGACGGATGCGGCTCGTTGCCAAGCACGTTGAATTGTGCTCGACAGCCCTAATATGCAAGTGTTTCGGCCAAGAACAATGATCGCCAAACGCGCCTTTGAGATCTCTGGGAGCTATTTGATCTTTTCTGAGACGATCTACCGCGTATCTTACAAACATTAATTACCCCTACGATTTGTATACCCCAAAGAGTTTGGCATTACTTCTGCCAGACCGCAAAACAGCCAGTGATAGATGCTCATTGAAGCCCACTATGTAATCTCCCAGACTGGGGAAACCTGAGAGATTGTTGGCGAGCTATCAGGTAAGTAAATCATTTCCCCTTATTCTTACCCAGCTACCATTTATTATGGGTTCCCCGAAGCCCACTAATTACGTGCCACGCGCAGAGTTTTCAATCTGTAACAACAGTCCAAGCACAATCGCCACTTGACTTCAATTGGTCACCAGGAAGCAGATCGTCCGATTTTCCGACGCCATTACCGGTTTAATGCATTATAACGAGTTTAGCTAATCTCCTAGATCCCGGGACGAGATCTCTATGGAACACTCTCCGAGTAGTTCTCCCGTAGTCCGAGAAACTAGAAACCTGTCCTTGTCAGAGCGTTTTTCCTCGTGGCAGATTGGCCCAAGTACGGTATCCCCTGACTCAACGATACCGACTATATGGCTGCGCTAACTCCTTCAAACCTAGCCTCCCCGTAATAAAGATCCAGCTAAGATGTATCTAGATAAGACGCAAATCATTGCCGAGTTTTCATGGTCACTCCGCTTGGATAGTCTGTTACAGGAATCCCCTTTGGGCTCCATATCCTGCACTCCACAGATGAGGCTATCCCGGTCTGGATTGCTGTCCCGAGAGCTGTGGCGGTTGAGGCCGGTTTTACCATGTCTGCATATATAGTCGATGGGGGGGTTTTGCTGCTCGCTCGGTTAGGAGAGAGTCCACTCGTTGCATCCTGTTTTTCTTTCTTCCTTACTGACACACGAGTTCAACATCATGGCAATCGAGAGCCGGGCGACGCAGATTGCTGCCATCGGTTATACTTTTGTAGTTCTGTCGTCGATTGCGACATGTCTTCGCGTCTACTGTCGAGGATGGGTTATCAAGGCGTTTGCGGCGGATGATTGGCTTGCCCTCATTGCCCAGGTTTGTCTCTCTAGCCCGTATTGGGAGGGTCTCGCTAACCGACAAAGTTCATGTTTATCGTGTTCTGTTCCTATGAGATCACTGGTGTCCGATACGGAACTGGACGTCATTTTAAGGATATCGAACCAGAGAATATCCCCAGGGCTATGCAGATGTGGTGGACATGCGAACCGACCTACGTCCTGACCAATATGGCCATCAAAGCCAGTATTGCTATTTTCCTGCTACGCATCTGCATTACAAGAACACACAGGATCATCATCTGGACCATCACCGGCATCACTGAGGTCTACAGCTTGTTCTTTTTCTTGCTGTTCGTCCTACAGTGCCGACCTACATCCCTCTTCTGGCTCCGATATACTAGCAGTCCTCCTGTAGGTAGTTGCCTAGATGCTTCGGTTGTTGCCAAAGCCTTCTATGCTTACTCTGCCATCAGCTGTTTGTCCGATTGGACCTACAGTCTGCTCCCCATTGCTCTTGTTTGGGACTTGCAGATGAGCAAAAGGACCAAGATTTCTGTTGTCGCTATTCTGGCTGCGGGTGCTATGTACGACTCTCCCCTCTTCTCCGCCTATTATATCAGTGTACTGACTCTAGCTACAGTGCCTCGAGTGCAACCATCATCCGCTTCCCATATCTCTACTCCCTCACCGACATCGACGACTTCTTATACTCCACATCAGATGTCGCTATCTGGTCCACTGTCGAGACTGGTCTTGGCATCACTGCCTCAGCCGTCGCTACACTTCGACCTCTTCTCCGTAACTTCCTTGGTCACGGATCCTCCGCTGATGGACAGGGAAACTCGGCCAGACCTTGGCAGCGAACAGGTAGCAACCACCCAACCGGAGGTTACCTTCGCAGCCACGGTCAGAACGGTGGAGAGGCTTTCGACCTTCACGACAATGCTGTAAAGCGCATTGGAGTCACCACCATCATCGACCATGACGATAAGGTTGATGGCAATGGCCAATCAGGCAAGGTTGGAAGTAGATCAGAAGCTTCAGACTCTGTTGCTGAGCTCCATGGTTGGAACAGCAGCCAGTCAGATTTGGCGGACGCAAATGGCCAACCGCGCGCCCAAAAGGGATGGAATGTCTTGGTCAAGAAGACTGTTGTCCAAACGCGAGGATCAGACATGGCATAGCCTGAGTTGGGGTTCATGCAATAGAAACTTCGTGTAGATATAATTACGAGGCGGGGAGAATGCTTATTTCACTGCTCCACGATACCCTTAGCGCTTCCCTTTAGCGGGATGTCAATGATAATACGTTTTAATAATTATCATCTCGTGGTCTATGTCAGCAGTATTTGGTTGAAGGCTGTGAATCAGCCGGCTACAGCATCTAAATCATAGGGTTTTTATGTGTAAGGCGAATAAGCAACTGTAATGCTATGCTAGATCAATGCACCCATTTTAGAAGCGAAAGCGTTTAGTGAGACAACCTGACAGCTTCTCGCAATATCTGAAAACATGTGAAACATAAGACGCGTCGATTAAGCTCTATGTATGACGATTAGATGCGGGCAACATTTCGATCTGTCGTCTGTCCCGTGTCGATCCCCGAAACTCTATCCATGGTGAGATCCAATGAAATGAGCAAAACCAGTGATAGACTCTGATGTAGAGAGCTTCAGCTGGCCACAAACGGAGAAGAGAGCTATCAATTGACTTTGATCTGCAACTTATAGCGACGGAAGTTACTGATAGCTCCGGCAATGGGTAGATCCCGCGATGGAAATTAATCTTTGTGGATGAAATGCAGATGCGCATTTGTTCACGATCGACAAAAGCTGAAAGCGGTTTGTAAGATGGCATAAAAACAACCTTTTTTCATGTTCTCTGACAGACTTTTAAGTACGGTTGCGATGTATCCCTCGAGTATAAAAGATCAGTGAATTCCCTCCTCACAGCTCACTTTCTCTTAATCACATCAAACATCAACACTCAAGCAACACTACTACTTTAAAGAAAACCCTTCTCCATTCATCATGGCCGATAAGACTGTACATAAAATCTCCTTTTCTTCTCTCATGACTAAAACTGACAGGATGTACAGAAAATCCGCTACACCTACCAAGGCTACGAGGAGTGGCAGCAATCTGAGAAGGAGCTCAAAAAGTAAGCATTTTATCATGAGTTCCTAGCAACACAATCTAATGAATACATCGTTAGGCTCATCAGTGACGATACCGGTGTGGAGTTTTGGATCGAAACCAGGTCCATCCCTCCCATGGGAATTCCTCCGTAAGTTGCCATTTACCTATCTTGATTTGCTAGGTGTAGCTAATTTTTCCAGCCCCGTTAGCAAGGATTGCATCGAAAAGCTTAAGGGCCTGAATGGTGTTGAGATCAACGAGATTGAAGAGGATTAGTTGGGTGGTTGGTCTCCCATACATGATGTATCACCAGAAGGGAGCTTTACTAGCAGCGAAAGGCCTATTCCTTAGGTAGCTCTATCTATAGGTCAAAGCTATGCAAATATGCCTCCATGCTATTTCAGGACAGTCTAAACTATGTTTGGATTCGCTATGTGACTGGCGCATTATTGAGACATATGCATGCCTGATTAAATAACTCATCACTGAAGGTACCGCTGTATATCTCGAACGCATTCTTACCGATAAGAGTCTATTTTTATTTAGCTCTTGCTGATAAAAATGTCAAAAGTCTCCTGGTCGTCGTTTAGTGTGACCACGGCCACTTTCCGCGGGCACGCTCCGGAAGGCTTGATTTCCCGTGGACTAGTTTTCTAAGCTCTCCAGACTCACCAGACAGATAGTGGAAATAGAAATACGGTGCATTGGTCCAATTTCTCTTATTGGTGTACATTTGAGAGCGGTCGCGTAAGAAGTGCTTCCTGTAAGATTCATCAAAGACAATGGCATCAACAATAATGCGCATAAGGCCACGAGGCTTGTGGAGAAATGCCACAATTGTGAGTTTTCATTTAAGTCCTTCACTCTCGCCATTCTCGGTTCTCATTTCACTATCAAGTTTAGAAGCTGACACAGGCAGCCAAATGGATTGCACAGAAGATACTTCTCTATCACTGTCATTCGGTATGGCATTAACAAAGTTGTCCCATCGGCTGCGGAGGCCCTACAGGATATGAAGTCAAACACAACGCTTCTTTGCGGTGGCTTTGGTTTGTGCGGTGTCCCAGACTCCCTTATTAACGAAGTCCTCAATAAGCCTGGTGTCACTGGCTTAACAGCTGTTTCGAACAATGCTGGAACTGATAACTTTGGTCTCGGAAAGCTCTTGAAAAGTAGACAAGTGAGTAAGATGATTGCATCTTATATCGGAGAGAACAAGACTTTCGAGAAGATGTATCTTACGGGCGACATCGAATTGGAACTTACTCCTCAAGGTACCCTGGCAGAACGCTGCGCTGCTGGTGGAAAAGGCATTCCGGCGTTCTACACACCTGCAGGAGTCGGAACAGTGGTTCAAAACGGCGATCTCCCGTCTAGACACAAAGCTTTAGGGTCATCTGGTGATCCTCAATTTCCTGAGCCCAAAGATGTCAAGGTCTTTGACGGCAAGCCGTATCTTCTTGAACGCAGTATCGCGGGAGACTATGCCTTTGTGAAAGCGTTCAAGGCGGATAAGCTTGGAAACTGTCAATTTCGTCTTGCTGCTCAAAACTTCAATGGTCCGATGGGGCGCAATGCCAAGGTGACTATCGTCGAAGCCGAGCACATCGTTGAGCCAGGCGAAATCCCACCAGAGTCGGTTCATCTACCAGGCATTTATGTGAAGAGAGTCATCCAAAGCACTGCAGAAAAAGGCATTGAGAAGTATACTTGGGCAGAGCAAGATGACAAGACTCTGGGCCAAGGCGAGGTGGCTGCAAAACGAGAACGTATCGTTCGACGTGCAGCTAAGGAATTCAAAAATGGCATGTATGCCAATCTTGGAATTGGCATGCCTATGCTAGCAGCATCGTTTGTTGGGCCTGAAGTTGACGTCCAGCTTCAATCTGAGAATGGCATCCTCGGTCTCGGACCATATCCATCCAAAGAACGCAACGAGGCCGATGCAGATCTTATCAACGCTGGCAAGGAAACAGTCACTTTGAAGCCCGGTGCATCTGTCTTTAGCAGTGATGAGAGTTTTGGCATGATCCGAAGTGGTCGTATCGATCTCACCATTCTTGGTGCTATGCAAGTCAGTGCAACAGGCGACTTGGCCAACTGGATGCTACCAGGAAAGGTGAAAGGTTTCGGTGGCGCGATGGACCTTGTTAGCAACCCGAGCAAGACAAAGGTTATTGTCACGATGGAACATACAGACAAGAAGGGCAATCCCAAGATCTTGAACCAATGTTCTTTCCCTCTCACAGGTCGAGCGTGCGTATCGCGCATCATCACAGATCTGGTAAGTAATCAGCTAAGGTTGACTACTGGAGTAAGCTAACTTTTATCAGGCCGTGTTTGATGTGGACTTTGCTTCAGGTTTGACGCTGGTTGAGATTGCTGATGGTGTCACTGTGGATGAGGTTAAGGCAAAGACTGGGGCTCCTTTTACTGTTGCTGAGCCCCTGAAGCCAATGTCAGGATTATGAAGGACATTATTATAGACAAGAAAAAACTATAGATCCGGGAAGCTTTAAAACAGAAAGTTTTATTTAGTATAGTCTAATTACGTTGCGCAGTGGAAGCAATATTATAAGCTCCTAACGGCTCATGTTTTGGCGGCCGTTGCTGCTGCATCAGTGATTCGCCAGAACAGCAAATAATATTCCATTTTAACTCATCTCAAACAAAATTTGAATGCCTGTGCATTGAATACACAGACCATATTGCAAATTTCGTCAATTCTGCTTGAGCCGGCCATGTTTCTGACCTACGATGTCGGCGGTAGCCGGCCGGTCACTTTCCTCGGCCGCTCTCCGCGGGCCTTCGACCGAGCTAGCTCAACTACATTGAGATCATCACAAAAACAAGGATTCAAGGGTAGAACTTATGTCTAAAATGCGGGGTTTAGTCCATCCGGGGTAGTTCTTTAGTTTAAGCATCAATTGTACCACGCTAGCATGACTTGGTTTTCACAAGTAGATGTACCTCATCTCACTCTGTTTCTCATGCAACTGTGAAGTCGATATACTATCTTATGTCATGAGTTCAGGGACATGGGCTGCAGGTATTGATCTACCCCGGACTTCAATTCTTCTGTCTGATTCAACACTGGTCAGGGTATCACGATGACCTCCACAATATGCACTGGAGAGGGTTACACCGCGCAGTATCACTGAACAAAAGTGCCGTTCTAACCGCGGGGTTAAATACAAGCAAGTAAAATGCAGATCCTTGATAATATAGACATATTTGTTGGAGAATAGCAGGGTTCCGAAGAAGTATAAATGCTGTCAAGACATGCCCGTAAGTGTTGGGCTATCACAGCAAACACTCTAGCCAAACATCAATTGCAACAGCACAATGGCAACAAAGGCATTAGCAACTTGGGCTTTAGCCCTTCAGTTTGGCAACCTCACCGAGCCAATCGTCGACATGGCCGTCAAGAGTGTCTATAACTGGGCGGGCTGTGCCATCGGCGGCTACGCTTTACCTCCCGCAGGTATTGCGTATGAAGCCAACGCCCCCTTCATCGGGTCTGATGGAAACTCCTCCATCTTTGGCACTGGCGAGTACGTTGATGTCAAGACTGCTGCTCTCGTCAACGGCATTGCCTCTCACGCTGACGACTACGATGATACCCACCGCGATAATCCCATTCACCCCTCTGGACCTGTCTTGTCTGCTCTGTTTGCTGTTGCAGAGTGGATGGGGCCTGTATCCGGCGAGGATTTCTTAGCGGCCTTTGTCGCTGGTGTTGAAGCTGAGTGCAAGATTGGTGTCGCTGTTTTTCCTGAACATTATAATGTCGGATGGCGTAAGTGAACCCCACCATTCTTCTACACGGAAGCTCACATACTGACCACTACCAGATATCACTAGTACTGTTGGATCCGTTGGCTCTGCTGTTGCCGTAGGAAAGCTTCTCGGACTTGATACCAAGCAAATGCAGAGAGCTATCAGCATAGCCTCAGTTCAGGTCATTGGTATGCACGAGTCTTTTGGCACAGACACCAAGCCTTTCCACGTCGGAGCCGCAGCACAAGCTGGTCTCCAGTCAGCGCTACTCGCTAAAAATGGCTTTGGTGGTTCTCTCGAAGGTCTGGAAGCCAAGAGAGGCTGGTCTCATGTTGTTAGCACCCGTGAGAACCTGACCGCAGAGATCTCGACCCTTGGTGAACGCTGGGAACTTTCCCTAAACACATTCAAGCCATACCCCTGCGACAGAATCATCCACGCTGCCATTGATGGCTGGATCCAGATTCACGACAAGGCGGTAAAGCAGGGTCTCGACGTCACCAAGATCTCCAATGTTACAGCTCGTACTCACCCTCGCGTTCTCTTCCTCACAGATGATCCCAAGCCTGAGACCGGCCTTGCGGGAAAGTTCAGCGTGTATCATGCAGCAGCCATAGCACTCCTGACCGGACAGGCTACCCCATCTCAGTTCACAGATGAGGCCGTGCAGAACAAGACTGTCATTGAACTCCGTCAGAAGGTCAACGTGACAAGTGACAAGGTCAGTGAGCATGAGGCGTTTGTTGCGGTTGAGTTTGAGAATGGCAAGAAGTTCGAGGTTCATGTTGAGCACACGATTGGCAGCTATGAGAACCCTCTTGATGAGAAGTTCCTCCACACTAAGTTCTTGGATCATGTTGGTAACCTCATCGGAGAAGATCGGGCGAAGAAGGCTTTGAAGGCTTTTACTGGAATCGCCAACACAACAGACGTTGGCGAGATTGCTCGGGCGTTCAAGAAGTGAGGACTGTACGAGCGACAAAATGTACCCTAGCCACTATTAACGACCTCAACCCGCTCACTTCTCCTCAAGCTTCTGATCGACTCTATGTAGCAATAGATCGACTTCAATATCTGTTAATTAGTGCACGAAATCCCTTATGAAACAGCTTTGTAAACAGCATATAGAACTTTACCAGACACGCAAGCCTCTCGCGGTTTACTTTGTAGTTTTAAGAGGCCATTCCCTAGGTCTACTATTATTATACATAAGAAGAGTAATTAGAGATCAAATATTTAGTAAGGAAATGGGCAAATTTGATCAAGATGTATCTGGCAAGACACGAAGCCTATCATATATCAAGTAGTGTTTTGCAGGCTTGTAATGTAAAGTTGATAAGGTTTTCTCTCTAACACGTTGCCTTGGTTCAAATTACTGCGATGCTATATGAGATCATCTTACAAACTAAAGGTCACAAACGCGAGTGGAATATGAAAGCTTGGGTAAAACTTCATCAGCGCATGCTGTCTCCATTGTCCTATACAACTATCTACCAAAGACTGCTAATTCTCTTACTACAGTGAGAAGACGAAATGTTACAGAACATAGCGGAAGTCCTTGTTCTCAAATTCGGTCTGATCCCGCATTCCAGCTTCGTTACTGCGCTCCTTGTTGGGAGGTCCGTAGGTCTTGTTACGGTGCTTGTTGATAAGGAACATGTATACTGAAGTCGAGAGTTAGCTTCATTTTATCACATACTCGATAAAGAGGAAACCTACCAAGAAGGCCAAGATGGCAGCAGAACTTGATGGCATAGCCGACAAGCAGGCCGATAGTGGCACCAGTGAAGTGGGGAGCCTCAGACTTCTTCACGACGAATGGGCCAGCAAAGTTGCCCCAGCAGTAAGCAGTGCTGACGTAGTATGTTAGTCAGATCTAAAGAGTTCATTGATAGACGACTTACAAGACCAAAGCACTAGCAAGGGATCGATGAGTGTAGCCAGCCATGTTAGACGAGATGGTGGTCAGAGACACAGTGAAGCCAACAGACTGAGTGTTGACCAGCCAAAAGCATACAAGTCGGCCCCAAGTGTTGTCGCGGGGAAGGTAAGCCATGCATGCGGCGGAGATGGTGCAGATCATGTTGGCAACAGTGGCGGTGAGCAGACGAGCTGGGCATTGTTAACTGGTGTTAATCGAGACTGCAGATGGAGAAGTTGACTGACAGTTGGGAACATTGAGAATGATGCTTCCACCAATGATCAAACCGATAATCTGGATAGCATCTCCCACTGACTTTAGCTGAGTGGTTTTGGTGGTGCTGAAACCCATATCACGGATGATGATGGTCGAGAAAGAGTTGACGACACCATTGGGGATGGCACTGTAAGTAAATTTTGTCAGCAAGTCACCAGTCATTGTAGTAGAGGGTGAGTAGACATACGCAGCAAAGACCGAGGTGAAAATAAGTAAGGTCTTGGGATCAGTGAAACCGAGGACGACCTGGCTCTTGTCGAATGCCTTGTTCTTGATACCTGTCTCATTGGAAGCGACTCTCTTGACAGCAATCAGGCGCTCGCGATGGTTGAGGAATCGGGCGTTAGAAGGAGAATCGGGGAGGATGAACCAGATGACAAAGGCCCAAAGACAGGTAGCACCACCGAGCTGCAGGATAAGTTAGCATGGAATCTCGAATCCTGAGGAGATAAGAGACCTACGATGTAGAAGATCAGCTCCCAACGCTCTGGCTTGAGATCGACAGGCAGCTTGGAGACACCCATGGAGATGTAGGAGCCGACCTAAAGAGAGCTTGTTAGTGCTGCGGGCCTAGATGCGATAGGCTGAATGAGACCTACGATACCGCCCCAACCAAGGGATGAGTACCAGATACACTGGCGGAGAGGGATCTCTCGTCGCGTGTACCAGAAACCAGTCATGAGAGTAAGACCAGGAGTGACGGCGGCTTCAAAGACACCCATGATGAAACGCACAGCTAAAGCGCTCGAGTAGTCTCGGCTCTGAGTCATGATGACGACCATCAGACCCCAGAGGAAGATACTGATAGCCATGACCTTTTGAGCGGGAAAGCGACCAATGAGCCAACCGCAGGGGTATTGTCCAAAGAAGTAACCAGCATAGACCACTGCAATCCAGTATTAGCAATCGATATGGTGAGAGGATCGGGGAAACGAACTTGCGGAGAGGTAGTTGAATTGGTTGCCCTTGAGGCCGAGGGCTTCTTGGTATCCGAAGAGGTTGGCATAGTTGAGTGAGGTCTTATCCATGAACTGCAGCGCTTGGGTGATGAGAAACATGGGGAGGATAACGAGGTCGAGTTTCCATCGTAGTTTCTTGGCCTGTAAATTGTTAGCGACGATGATTAGCATCGAAAGATATGACAACGCACCTCGGCATCTGAAAACTCAATGTCGCGCGCCTCAAGATACTCGCTGTAACCAACAGCATTCTCTCGGTCATGAACATCCATCTCATTCCGACCACCCTTGAGTTCTGAGTCCTCAATGGCCTCGACACTGGGAGGTGACTCAACGATAGGCTTGGGCGTGTCCGACATTGTTGCTGAAGTCTTATTGCTCAAGTCAAGTCAAGTCAAGTCAAGAGAAGATGGAAGAGTGACTGAATTGAAGACTGAGCTTAGGCAAGGGGGAAACTGGGGTAGTATTTAACAAGTCCATGGTCACGTAGCAAAAAAACGAGTCTGCACAATCTGGGGTAGCCTGTCAATTCTCCGCCTTTAGCCCTTTACCCCATGGGGCCTGGTTCGACTCCGCATGGAATTGGCCAATTGCACATTATCGGTCAACTACTGGAGTATCCCCACGGCGAGTTTCCGCGGCTGCAAACCGATGGTGGGTGTAGAGAACGCCACTGGCAGTAGTTAAACATGGACTTGTTTAGTTGGCAATTACCAGGTCATACGACTTTTCAAGCGGGCCTGAATTAAACCTGATCTAAGCCAAGAATAATTACATTTTTTTTTGCTTTCGACGTTTTCTGTTATTCTTTTACACAATTCATTCATCACATCATGGGTCAATCAGCTTCACAACAATCCACCAACGAGCCATACCTTGCTAAGCCCAGCGGTAGCTGCTGTCTTAAAGGCACTATACACGAGGGCGAGTCAAGAGGTACTTGGGAAACCATTGCAGATGTCGAAACCTACATCTCAAAACCAGCACCTGAAAAGGCAAATGGACACATTCTTCTCTACTTCCCAGATGTATGGGGCATGTTCCCCAACGGGTTGTTAGTCATGGATGCCTTTGCCGATGCAGGTTATCTGGTCTTGGGGCTCGACTACTTCCGTGGGGTAAGTCTGGACCTAGATGGAATTCTTGGGATTGGAGACTAACCATGTTGTAGGACCCTGTTTGGAAGCATCGCAAGGATCGACATACACAAAATCCTGACTTTGACTACGAAGCCTGGAAACGCAAGCATACAGCTTTTGCAGATGCTGCTGTTCCAAAATGGGTAGCTGCTGTTAAGAAGAGCTATGGAACAAGTACAACAATGTTTGCTTGTGTTGGTTACTGCTTCGGGGCGCCTTATGTGTGCAATGAGCTTAAGGGCGATACGGTAACAGTAGGTGCTTTTGCTCACCCGGCGTTCCTCAAAGAACATCATTTCACAGATCTCAAGAGTAAGTACAAGTACCTGTAACCTGATAATATCTGAAGGCTTACTGACATTTCTCAGAACCTCTGTTTCTCTCATGCTCGGAAGTAGATCATACTTTTGACGTGCCTTCTCGACGTCGAGCACTGGATATCTTGCAGTCCAACAAGAAGGTCTTTCACTATCAGGTGTTTTCTGGTGTTGAGCACGGATTTGCATTGAGAGGTGATCCTAAAGATCCGTACCAGCGTAGGTCTCACCTTTTTCCGATACTATCTTGAGACTTGCTGACATTATATAGGATGGGTAAAGGAACAGAGTCTAGCAGGTATCGTGGCATGGTTTGACTATTGGTTGTCGCAATAGACATTATGGTACAAATAGATAATGAAAACACTTTAAAATAGATTCATGTTGATGACAACTTCCGAGTTACCTTACAGATCGTGATTCGAGATGATTAGTTTCTACTACGCCGAATCTCTTAATAAACATGGCGTATAAAATCATTTGCCCGATACTACAGAGGTCTCAATCTGCCATGCGTTCGCGCAGTGGAGCTAGTTGGGTCTTTGATGAATAGCAGCTAGAGTGATTGTAATCGATACAGATTGGTTATATTACATCGGTCGTACCAACCGACATCTCAGCTAGTCAAGCAAAGTATCTTGGAGACTTGGACCCCGGGACGTGGAACATGAGAAGAAGAAAACACTAACGTCATGTCCCAGTACCCAGGATCAACCTTTCTTAGTGCACGCCACCAAGAGCCGGAAAACCGGCAGACTTGAACATTGTATAGAATCTAGACGGATCTCAATTGACGGCATGAGATTTCCGGGGGAAATCCCAGTTCGTATATCCCCATAATTCCCCCGCACCCGTTTTGACCCCCCCGTGACGGTCAAGTCAATGTTTAGAGATCAAGGTTGTTCGGCGATTGCCCGCGCCCAGTGCCCGAAGCTTCAGGGATCGAAAGTGGCAATTGGCCGCGGTGAGCGACGATCTCGCATTATCTAGCCGAACGAGCGAGGAATATTTATTTTGTGTCATGTTCGATCTCGTGAGGTATATGAACTCGTTTTAATATTGAGCTATCATCAGCAACATCAACACCAAAAGTCGATATCTTCTCAAAAAACAATTTTATCAAACTCACTTATTTTCACAATGACACCTCCTCGGGCCTTCGATTTCACTGGAGATGTTGCAATCGTCACTGGTGCAGGTTCCCGCATGGATGGTAAGTTTATGGTGCAATTCAATTTTTTGTCCCCATTCCACTAACCCCTTGACCAAGGCGAGATTGGCAACGGTCGTGCGGCTGCCATCCTCCTTGCCCGCCACGGCGCCAAGGTCGCCCTTGTGGACTTTAACGTGGATTGGGCCAAAGAGACCAAGCGCATGATTGATGAGGAGGGCGGTATCTCAGAGGTGATCCAGGCCGACGTGACAGATGAGGAGTCGTGCAAGAATGCCATCAACAAGACTGTTGAACTATGGGGCGCTCTTCACATCCTTGTCAATATTGGTACGTGATATGCATAATTATTGTGATTAATGTGCTGACAACTTCCATCAGTTGGTGTCGGTGGTGCAATGGGTGATGCTACAACAATTAACCTTGATGCTTGGGACAGAGACTTCCGTATCAACGTCACAAGTATGGTCATGATGAGCCGATATGCCATTCCTGAGATGAGAAAGCAAGGTCGTGGATCCATCGTCAACATGTCTTCTGTTAGCGGATGTAAGTATTCTCAGCTAATAATCCCCAACGTATGCGAGCTAACGAGAGACGTTCTAGTGCTCGGTGGAAACCCCAGCTTGCTGTACCCTACTACCAAGGGTGCCATCATCCAAATGACACGTGCCATGGCTGCTCATCACGGCCGTGAGAACATCCGTGTCAACTGTGTCGCGCCCGGCATGGTTTATACACCCATGACAAGAGGACGTGGAATGACAGATGAGATGAGACAGGCTAGAATCAACCAGAACTTGATGAAGAAGGAGGGAACTGGCTGGGACGTCGGCTATGGTAAGTGTACTCAATTCCTTGTGTCTTTGGGGCTTTGGCTAACAATGTGTAGCTATCTTGTTCCTGGCTAGCAAAGAGGCTGGCTGGATTACAGGTCTGATCATGCCTGTTGATGGAGGTGTAAGTACCCATTCTTGCAACAGCGTGAGTTGCTGCTAACAGGTTGCAACAGACAACTGCCGGAAAGGCCGATAGACCAGCTCTCAAGGCTGACACCCTGGCGGAAGTAAACACTGGTATTCAGAACTAAGCTGCACTATGGCAAAAAAAAAAAAAAAAATCGTTAAACATCAATGTAAATTATACCACTTTGGAATACAGGACGTTATTTGTTCAAGTCTCTTGTAGATTCTGGTACCATACTAGTTAGTACCTGTTCCATCCCATATGCTCCAAACGCCTTTGTCAGCATAGCTCTTTGCCTGTCCAAGCCTTTGTACCCTCATTCTTCTCTGGATGTTTCATACACTCCTTGAGATGATCTGGCATTACTTCTGACAGCTTTGAAGGCTATGTAACAAGGTAGGAAAACGCCTACGATGGCGCATGTCTTAGCATTTCATCAAGATCAATCTGTAGCTCTGGATAGCAGTCCAAAGACGCCATCGCATCCATACTCATGCTATTTAGATACGCATCCATGTCAAAGTCATTCGGGCTTACAGGGTTAAGATACGGAAATGCTGGGATATAGCTGTTCATAGTAGCTGTGGCTGTATTGTCGGACAGCGATTGATCGGGGGCTGCACGCTGCATGGGTGTTCGCTTGAGGCCTTTGATGATGATGTGAAGACTTCTTTCCAGCAGTGGACACTTTGCCATGCCGCCATTAAGGGCTCTTAGAAAAGTCTGCATGGTGGGATGTGTTGCGCCGTCGTTGTTCTTGGCGTCTTCAAGAACGGCTGAAGCGCCAGTGTAGATGCAGTATCCCATGAGATAGGTGATGTTCTCAAAACCGAATGTGGATTCAAGCATTAAGAGGAGTTTCTCCATGCTTAGCGCTGCGTTCATGCAGACTTGGTAGTAGGCAGGAGCTGACCAAAAGGGGCGATGAGCAAGGATGACTGTTGTAAAGTAGAGTAGACTGCATATCGTTAGCAAATCTCTTTCAGCGGGCCTCAAGGTAGTGGTTCTTACTTTTGGGAGATTATATGCGGAGGTGGACATATCGAAGGTAGATACTCCGGATCATAGCGCAGATGAACTGGCGACTCAGCCCGCCATGTATCCAGCCGTGCCTTGATATCGTTCAACGACGACTCAGTGATGGCCCTACTTCGTTTCGAGTAGAGCTGTACTATGATGTCGTTGATGATGACTGAAAGTTTACATGAGTTTGCAAAGCATGATACAGCGTGGCTCTTCATCACGGGATATTGGCTTGGCGCAAGTCGAGTAAGAGGTGAAGTGTCTTCGTAGTATGGTGACCAGATATCGGATTCTGCCGAGTCATCCACTGCATACGAGGTTAGCAGGAAAGGACTTACTCCAAATGGAGTACTGACTGAAGTCTATGGGACTTTGAGGTAGCTCAGTGACTGCTGGAAGCCTCCCTGTATAAAGACTAATTGCTCTGCGGGTCCATGTCAGCAAATTTTATGCGTCATTCTTGATATGAGTCGCTCACTTGTCCCAGAAATAGCAGCTCCAGAATAGCCTCTTTCTGATCTCCAAATCCACTGGATCCAGTCCCTTCAGATCTGCAATATCGGGCCCATTGTGCTGCAACCCAAGGTCGGCTGACATTCGGAAGGCCATTCCACTGTACAGCCACGCCTGCGATATTGCTCCTTGAGCCAACTCCCTGGCACTCAATTGCAAGAGAGCTTGGATGGTAGGTATAGAACTAGGCTTTTGTATCTCGTCCCCGAGGAGGAATCGAACACGGGAAAATAGTAGTTGCGCGTGGCTACTGTCATAGTATTTCGATGCATGCGCACATAGAACGAGGAGAAGAAGTTCGGAGTAGTAACGGCCACCAGTAGTCATATCGCCTAAAATCAAGAGAAGTATTAGTCAGAATATGAGCCATATGGGCGGTAGTGAAGAATGCGTACGCATGAAAGCAGGTCTGTATACCCACATAAACATCGGAGCAACCCAGGTCCAATGAAGATGGAGTAGTTTAGCCATGACCTGACGAGGCAAGCCAAGCTGGAGTGAAGCATTTCCAAGGGCAAAATCTTCCCAGATGGTTGATTCCCGAGCTCGCGATACCAAGTAGGCCCGTACATCAGTCCTCTTGGATCCATCACCACGACTCATCGAGTTTGTGGATGGCGACGCAAGACCGAGAGGTTCATGGACAGCAGATGTTGGACCGTAGTAGCATATCTTGCCGTGTTCATCCACGCTGAGATCGATGGCTAAGCCGTCTTGTGTTGTACCGTCGATAGCCGGGGTTGTTCGGGGAGGATCTTGCAGGCGGGTTTGATGTGTTGTAGGTGATGTGTCTAGCACGATGGGTTCTATGTTATGTCCTGGAGGCACTCTTGTCGACAGATCTTGAGCACCGAATGAGTTTGAAGCTGGAGCGACACTCTCGGCAACGGATGCTCTCATATTCTGATGACTCATCGAACTTTCGCCGTTTTGAAGACGTTCAATCGTCTCCTCTGCCTCTTGGAGTTTGCGCGCCATGGCGACAACCTGAGACAACGGTGGTGGCTTGTCATAGCGACATTCGACATGGTAGACTTCGCATGTTTTGCAGGTTGGCTGACTACCTTCACATCGCACCTATCATGACCAGAAAAGTCAGCAAACACAGAAGTAACCAAAAAACAATGAATTCTAAAGCATAAAGGGTTGTTGTGACCTTCTTGGCGCGACAATTGGCACATGTCAAACCGCGATACTTGCGAGACAGACGATGTTTCTTGGAGCGAGCGGAGCTTGGCCCCTGTCCTTGCTCGTCATTGGTCTCCATTGTTTCCAGGGGGAAAAGAGATAACTACGGATCTTCTGATAAGCTTGGGTCACGTAGAAGAGAGTGAAAGAATTGGCTTACGGTGAAAATCCGAAACCTGGGGGATTGTCGTCACTCTGAACTTGACGAACTACTGACATAGATGATGACTATGATTGGTTCGGTCAGTCGCCGCGGCGAGTTACCGCGGAATGTGCGGGGAATGCGGACGAACAATCAGAGAACTCTTGGTGAATCAATTGACAGTAACGAAGGTGATTGATGGCTTATATTAACTTGTAATGGTATTCTTATATCTCTCCTTGTGAATCTTTAGTAGTACTTCAGATCATTCTATCAAAATACCCACCATGAGAGTCCCCTACATCCCCAATCCTCCCCCAACTTCTTCTCCCGAAGAGGAGGCCATTGTAGCCGCAATTGCGGCCCGCCGTCATCCCCGCCCTATTCAACCCCTCGATTTAGCACTACTGCATTCCCCTCACGTCGCTGCAGGATGGAACACTTTTGTCGGCGCAATACGCACAAAGACGTCATTGGCCGATGATTTGCGAGAACTTGCTATATGTCGAATCGCTGTTGTGAACAGAGCTTGGTATGAATGGATGCACCATGCGCCCTTGGCTGTCAACAGCGGTGTCTCGCCGGAATCAATGGATGAGATTATGAAGGAGGGGGGTTTGCTGAGGAGTGAAAAGCCCGAGGGATTTGGTGAGAAGCAATGGGCTGTTTGTGTTGTGGCTGATGAGATGACGAGGAATGTCCAAGTGAAAGATGATACCTTTGAGTGGCTCAAGTCGCTTCTCAGTGATCAAGAGGTAGTTGAAGTCGTTGCAACGGTATGTACATTCTCGTCCCGTAGCCATTCCCTGGGGAAGCTGACGACATATCACAGGTTGCGTGCTATAACTGCGTCAGTCGCTTTCTCGTAGCATTAGATGGTGAGTCTTCTAAACCCTTTACCTCAATCGGTAAGTTCCGGCTAACACTTACACCAGTCGGAGAGAGAAACAATACTCTGCCAGCACCGCTGCCAAGATCAACATAGAAAATTACATAGAAAAAGAAAATAAATATGTTTGGACCAGTGACTAATGACAGGTCATGAGCACAACCCCTCGGCTTGACATGATGAACGCGAATACTTTCACAAGTTGTAGCATATTTTGAGACTTATATAGGTCGCTGACGTGGCTATTTGCTCTCTTTCATAGGGATATGGAGGAATACTTGAAGAAATTCCCCAGTTCTTTGGAGAGTCAGGTACATCGAGGTGAGGTGCGCGGTTGGCGTCAGACCTCAAATATCTGTCAATGCTATAGGGCATCCGTGTCGTGATCGCCAATGATCGTATTTGTTACATGACTACCCTGCGTACCAATCTACAGCGAAGAGGATATAGGCGGCGGTTTCTTCGTGTTAGTCACAAAACACCCTTTCTTCCTCCCTTGCCATCTCTCTCTCATTACATAACGACTCTTGGATTCATGTCACCCTCCATTGCATGAAGCTGAAAATGTATTGGTGCTATATAACATCCCTGCGCTTGGTATGGCATAATGCTTCGTATACTAAAGCTCCAATTCGTATCAGAAGTTTCATACTTCTAATCAAGCCAAGTCGCTTCATAAGGCGTGGCGTTATCAGGATAATGCAGTGAAGCTACGACGTCAAGAGTATGGTTCGAGGGAGTCCAACCCAGAATGAACATCCAACCCTCAGAAGTGTCGCTAAGATACATGTAATCAGTAATACCGTTAGGATCACTGTTAGTCTCATCATGCCAAGGAGCAACTCGGAGACCGCCAGCAGAGCCAAGTGTGACAGGTGCCTCGTAGAAAGCCACAGCCTTCTCCTTCTTCAGGAGTCCTTTCTTGTTGAGGGCGAATGCCGCGACGTAGCCATTTGCCTCGGTGTTGTTCCAGCTGCGTGTGCTGGTGAAGAGATATTTGCCGTCACGGGACATTTGGACTGTATTGCTGCGGAAAGTATATTTGCCTCGCACATCTGGGATTGTTAGAGACAGTCACATATCAATAGTTCGACAGGTGACTCACCATCTGGAATGGCACTTGCTCTCTGAACATGCTCGAGGCGCGTGTCAAGGACTTTGTAGACATCCATCCATTGGTCTAGAAGGGTTAGTGAGAAGACTAATGGCACTAGATATGCTCATGCTTACTGTGCTCGGTCATCTAAAACACATATAAATTAGCCTTTGTTGTTACCATTTGCATACCCAAGGTCACTTACCACATAAAGAAGCTTTCCATCCTTGCTAGAGAAGGAGTTTCGAGGTCCATCGCCTTCAGTAGGGCTGAGGTTGATCGACAGAGGTGTAGCAGTACCGTTTTTCGCAATGTCATACATGAAGATGGAGTTCATACCCCTACTTTGAATTAGCTATACCATATACCAAATGAGGAATTGGCTACTCACAGGTGAGGAACAAAACCCTTTCGGTTTACGTTAATGTCAAAGGCGTGAGCGCCATAGAGCTTGGGAAGAGTGTTAGCTCTAGCAATTTGGTCACAAGATCTTCGAACTTACCACGGCAGCTCGTGTCTTGTTGACATTCTTAATCTCTTCCTCTGGTACCATATAAAGTTCCTGGACCTGCTCACCGATAGCACCATTCTCAGTAAGAGCATGGATGGCGGCAGTCGATCCACCAGAAGAGAAAGCCAAGTTGCCATCGTCAGAGAAGTAGCAAGACGATGAGGCTAAGTTACAATCAGTAAGTATGTTGCCACTTTCTTGATACATTTTGACTTACTTATGTTTACAGTATCAAGATGAGTGAACTGGTAGTTCTCATCAACCGACCATGAGAAAAGCTGAGGAGGCTCGCTCATGGCCGTCGCATACACGCGGTTCTTGGCAGCATTGCTGGTGACGAATTGATGAAGTCCAAAACCGGGGATGGTAGAATTCAGCGTCAACGTCTTAGCAATGGTGTCAAAGGCGAGAAGAAAGAGTGTCTTGTTGGTGTAAGAGCCTGACACGAGATGGTGCATGGAGCTCCCGTAGGAGTTGGCGAACTCAATGGCAGGCATGTTGAAGAGACACTGATGGATTGATGGCCTTTCTTCTGCAATTCAACTGCTGTCTCGCTTGGTAATTGTCTCAGTCATTGCTCCCTGTAGTGACTTATATACTTTTTACCATGCAGCTACCCCAGATCGCGGGGCAGCAAGCTCTCCTCTCATTGCCGATATTGGAGCTTTCCCCGCGTTCTTGGTCTGGGGTTGTAGTGCGTTTCCCCGCTAAAGCTGGTGAGTTTTTTCTTTGCTCCAGGGCACATTACAGGGTACCAACCTTGGTAGTGTCGGGCACTGAGCGCGGGATTTGCCCGCGGCGATATGGACGTTACTGTACGAGTCAAGTAGGCCAGGCGACGAAGCAGAGTTACATCAGTCCAGAAACTATCATGGTTTTACTGCATGGTCTATTCAACAAAATTCTCAGAACAATAGGAATGGATCTTCTTTGGGCTAGCGATATGCGTCAGGGATCTTGCTGGGAAAGAAGGTTGACAGCTGCTTCAACATCCTGATCCTCGTCACTAAAGGCACGTAAGTAGTTATCAGTTTCTTACAAGGCCTTTTTTGTCAAACATGCTGATATGATCCGAAATTTGGATCAAGTTGCATACGGTTAGCTTGTTTTCATGCCTAATTGCCTTATCTACTACCTGTATCCTCCTCATTCTCGTACAAACAGCCCAGCCATGCCCATGCCAGTTCCAACACACATGCTTACTACCCCCAGCTCACCACCATTGGGCCGTCCCAGGCCATGGAGTAACGTGCTGGTAAGCCTTGCGCCAGTAGCACCAAGCGGATGCCCCAAAGCAATGGCACCTCCGTTCGGGTTAACCTTTTTCTCCTGATACGCCTTCTCCAGCTCGAGTTTTCGTAAGCAATAGATTGCCTGACTTGCGAAAGCTTCATTTATTTCCCATCTGTGAATGTCATTATTCGTGAGACCGACGCTATTGAGCAGCTTTGGGATCGCAATTGCTGGCCCAACACCCATCTCATCCGGTGAACAGCCTACTGTAACTGCGGAAACAAACTTGCCCATAATGCTGCTGCTCAACGCAAGCTCCTCTGCCGTACTTCGCCTCATTAGAAGTGTTGCGGCTGCACCATCTGAGACTTGAGACGAATTTCCAGCTGTCGAGGTGCCATTCTCTTTAAAAGCTGGCTTTAACTTGGCTAGCCCTTCTAAGCTTGCCTGAGGACGGATTCCATCATCTTTGTCCACAACGACATTCCCCAATTCGCCATGATTCTTTTGCACAACGGGAACAATCTCATCAGAGAAAAGTCCAGATGATTGTGCCTCTGTAGCCTTTAAGTGACTGTTGACTGCGAAAATATCCTGATCCTCTCTCGAAATGCTGTATCGCTCTGCGACATTCTCTGAGGTAATTCCCATTGGAAGAATGCAGTCCAAGGCATCCTTTACAGGCGATGCTTTAAGAGCCGGCCAGAGATCGACTGGAATAGCTCGACTACCATAGTTCCGCGTCATGCTTTCCATTCCCGCACCAATTCCTACTGAGATACTCCCAGCTCGTATTTGAGAAGCAATGGACGAAATCGCTTGAAGAGACGAGGAGCATGCGCGGTTGACAGTATAGAGAGACGTAGTATTGGGATAGCCGACATGATTCATA
This sequence comes from Fusarium burgessii, assembly GCA_002980515.1. Classification (NCBI taxonomy): domain Eukaryota; kingdom Fungi; phylum Ascomycota; class Sordariomycetes; order Hypocreales; family Nectriaceae; genus Fusarium; species Fusarium burgessii. Next base: position 95,764 of record PVQA01000100.1, on the reverse strand, counting down.
GCCATCCGCGCAGCTTTGGAGCCTCCCAGCTCAGACAGGACTACACCGACTGCAACATCCTCTATTGCAGAAGGATCAAGGTTGGGTAATCTGTCAATGGTTGCTTTGAGCACGGAAGCGAGAAGCTCTTCAGGGAATGCGTCTTTCAGAGACCCGCGATTTGAACGGCATATTGGCGTGCGCAGTGATGATAGGATGACAACGTCGCTGGGGGCCTTGGCAAGTATGGAGGTAATCCCTCTCAGTGGAAACATGGTTGGTAGCTTTCAGGGTGTCAAAGGTGCCAAGGTGCAATGTATAGCTGTAGCAATAGAAGCGCCCATCGTGGCGACCTGCAAATCACATTTAAACCAGGGTTATAAAGGATTCTCAAATGACAACTGTATTTCTCTGGGCTGTTTGTTAACTGCGCCAGTTCATGCCGGTGACGTTCCTCGGCCAAATTCCGTGGGGCATGCCGACCATTCATTTGGGAGAAAAGGTTCTTTCAGGGTATTGTAAAATCGCACATCTCATCTTTGATATTTGCTGTACCGACTGACGAGCAAAAGAAACCGGACTTTCCAATTTCAAGACAAGCATTACTCATGACCGGACGGGGCAAGGCCTGCTTTAAAACATCTGCCGATTAAATCTTTCACTATATAAATTTGCGTTCTTGTTACTCAAGCTTAGTTATTAGCTTTAGGTAAATCTAATTACAGGTCCTCTTGTGTATCATCAGTCTTCATTACAGGTATTCTGCGTCTTATTCACTCCCCAAAGCTCCAAAGCATTGTCCCTGAAGAGTCTCTCTCGCAACCACTGCTTTCCATCCGTCAAATCCAGCAAATGAGAAACCCAGGGCTTGACATCGAGTCCTTCAAATCGAGTATGAGGCCAATCTGAGCCGAATACCACACGCTTTGGGGCCTGTTCAAAGAGCTCCAGCGTGACAGGATCGAGGTCCTCCCAGATGTCCGAATCAACGTGACTCAAACGGTACGCGCCAGAGATTTTAACCCAGGTGGTCCCTGTCTTCAAAAGGCGGATCAAAGATTCGAAGCCTTTGATGTCATATGGATTGACAGGATCAGATGATTTTGGCAGAGATGGATCTCCATAATGATCAAAGACAACGCGCACGCCTAGAGTAGGCAAGAAATCTTCTAGCTCGATGATGCGCTCCATCTTGGTGTACAGCTGAAGAACCCAATCGAAAGGCTTGATAAGGTCAACATACTTCTTGATCTGACTCTTCAGCTCATCAATAGGCGTGTCATCGCCATACGTCACAAGATTGACGCGTACGGCGCGAACACCCTCACTATCCCATCTGCGAATATGCTCATGCGACGTGGTATTTGGATCAAACAGCGCAAGACCCAGCGCACGTTCGTTTCCAACTGCACGCATTGAATCCAACATGAGTGTCAGGTCATATCCATGCGTTGCAGTCTGGACAAAGAAGACGTGATCGCAGCCAATGCTATTCTCGAAGATTGCATTTTCCCAAAGATTGTGCACTGCGGGTTTGTAGGGGATACCCTCAACGGGTGGGTAGCGCACAGGGTCCATGATATGAAGATGGGAGTCCCAAGCGCCGCTGGGCATTCGTGGGTCCGCGCCGGCTGAGACATTGGCTGTCCTCTTGATGATTGATAGAGGTGGTGAGGGGGGGTTCATGGCTGCGGCGGTTGTGATGATAGAGTGCTGAAAGAGGGAAAGAATTAGCGGGAATAACACTTTCATGGCAAGATAATGAACAAGTCAAGATGGATGTGTTACTGAGAACAGCATGGGGAGAACCCAAGTTCCGCAGCCACAATATATGTCCAACCGAAGGATCTCGCAACTCAAGGAATCGGATTTGTGCTTACTATTCTTCCAATGAACGGGTCACTCAGAGGCTCTTTTGTTGAAGCGTGGGGTAGTCAATTGTTGCATTATGTTCCCCATGGGGTTGCCTCTCACTTACGAGGTCAAGAGGCACCGCGGGGAATGGCCGGTACCTCATATGTGTATGGATCTATATGCGTAAAATGGCACATGCATTAGCAATAGAAATCGTCCCAGGGGCGCCAATAAGGTTGGGGCAAATTATGTTCATCACGGCGACCTTCCGCGGACTTTGGCCGTCATCGACAGATTGGCAGATCCCAAACGAAGCCCGGAAATCGAACCATGCTCGCATTGCACAGGCTTCAACACGCGACAATTCACTTCCTAAGATTTTTTAATTGAATGTTTGCACCTGAATCGTGCGGTTTGATGGCTTTACTGGGCAATGCGCGTACCAAATCTACCAAATCATGTAGCCACGAACATGACGCGCCACGTCCACGGCAGATCTTGACCTAAACTGGCACCGTAAGAGACAAGGATTTCCCATCACATCGAGTCAGCCACGATTATCGAAAGCAAAGCCATAGCAAAAAGAACGCATCCCAAAATAAAATATAGATACAAAAGAGTAAAAGAAGCAAAAGAGACGGGTCTGGCCGGGGATTGAACCCGGGACCTCTCGCAAGCTAAGCTATAGGGTTTTCCCTAAGCGAGAATCATACCACTAGACCACCAGACCGAATTGGATCAACAGATGACTTGATGTTGTCGTTGCTGCCGAGTCCGCAAGTGAGGATTTTGTGCAAACTTTCGGCGTGACGAGCGAGGATTCCCAGGAAAGGTTAACAGGTCCAGTCCCGTATGTAAGTAAAAGAGGAGTAAGGCTGTGCTGAGAATCGAATAATCACGAAAATGCTGTCCTGAGATGAGTCGTCATCGGTATTGCTTGGTACAGAGAAATGCTTGGCTCTTGGGTAACAAGAGGACGCGAGATTCTATTAGCCGAGGCTTAGCCGGATCATGTGGCGGCACAATCAAGTTTTAGCGAATCGCTAACAAGCTGGATAAGCCTGGAGCATAAAGAGGGATCTGGGTGTGATATTGTTATGAACAGCCTTACATGCCATCTTCTCAAACACAAGTTACGAGACTGGCAAGTATTTTATGTCCATAGTGCATGTTTCAAGAACCGATACAATTTTAACCTGAAGGGAGGTTTGGGCGTGGCGTTTCCCATGTTCATTCATAAGTACTATCATTGCAAAGGGAAGACTAATACAGTGAACCCTCCAGCGGAAGCTCACCACCAGCCTTGACCATTTTTCTTCTCATGAACTAAAGTTTTCAAGTCTTTTCTGATATCGAATTTTGCTTAATCTGACCTTAAGCGAGAAGGAGGTCTCCTAGATTGCCAACCTTTACTCAGTAACTGAGGCTGAGGTCTAGGGTATGGGCATATGACGCGTGCGAGAAAGTGGGTCGCGGTTGAGAACACACAGACACTGATACGGCTGGTCATTTCTCAAGCGAAAGATGTTATTATTCCAAATCCCTACAGAACAAAGAGTGGGAATCCCTTTTCTAAAAAAGAAACTTTGGCTATGAAGAATTTGACATCTCCTTGCAATTCGCTCAGTTCCGATACTACTGAAGCTGGAATGAAGAAACGTAAGCTGTCAGAATATGAGCTGCTGATTGGTTGGAATACGAGCTGCAATGAAGTTTTTTTATTGGGGCTTCAAGTCACGTCTGATTGGCTCTAAAGAACGCGACAAGACATTTGAGCCAAGAGAGGAAATAAACAAGTTCGACGATTGCACCAAGTTGAGTCGAGCAAGTAATGGATAAAACAGTAATGAGATTCAAGCTAATCTAAACTATATCGCAGTCTCTAAGAATAGATCACCAGGTTTATTAGTCGGTCTCTATGGACTTGTCACGCTCACAATGCGCAATCGCGTCAAGACAACGCGTCCTAGGCCCCATCGTCTAGATCTAAGCGCTTGAAGTGGTGCTTGTAGCCTCAGTGGTGCTCGAGGCCTCAGTAGTGCTCGAAGCCTCCGTGGTGCTCGAGGCCTCAGTAGTGCTTGAAGCCTCAGTGGTACTCGAAGCTTCAGTGGTGCTCGAGGCCTCAGTGGTGCTTGTAGCCTCAGTGGTTGTTGTGGTAGCCTCTTCGCTGGTGGTGGATCGGACCACTGTAGAAAAGGTAGTGGGCTGGCTTGAGGTCTCAGAAGCAGAGGTGGAAGAGGTCTCAGAATCTGAGGTGCTAGACGCAGCAGAGGAAGTGGACTCAGCAGAGGAAGTGGACTCAGCAGAGGAAGTAGACTCAGCAGAGGAAGTAGATTCAGCAGAGGAAGTAGACTCAGCAGAAGAGGTGGTAGTGGCATCTGCAGATGAAGAGGTCTCAGATGCTGAGGTCGAGGTAGCAGCAGAGCTAGAGGTCTCAGATTCTGAGGTGGAAGCAGCAGAGGAAGTCGACTCAGCAGAAGAGGTAGTAGAGGCAGCGGCGGAGGAAGAGCTCGTTTCGGCGGCAGAAGAAGACGTCTGAGCTGCCGAAGTGGAAGAATCAGAAGTGCTAGTCTCAGCAGCTGAAGATGAGATAGCGGCGGAAGAGCTTGTCTCAGCGGTAGAGGAAGAGGCTGCTGAGGAGCTTGTCTCGGCGGTAGAAGTCTCGGCAGCAGAAGAAGAAGTCTCGGCAGCAGCAGTGCTAGAGGTCTCAGCGGCAGAGGAAGAAGTCTGATCTGCTGAGGTAGAAGATGCAGAAGAGCTAGTTTCAGCAGCTGAGGTTGATGAGGCAGCAGATGTACTAGACTCGACAGTGGAAGATGATGCGGCAGCAGAGGTGCTGGACTCAACAGCAGATGAAGAAGTGGAGGTCTCAGCAACAGATGAAGAAGTTGAGGCAGCGGCAGAGCTTGAAGTCTCAGAAGTAGAGGTCTCAGCAGTGGAGGCCTCAGCAGCAGAGCTTGAGGCGGCGGTAGATGTGCTGGACTCGGCGGCAGAGGTGCTTGACTCAGCAGAGGTCGAAGAAGCGGCAGCAGAGGTGCTAGACTCGACAGCGGATGTAGATGAAGCAGCCTGGCTGGAAGAGTCCTGAGCATCAGATGAGGTGGAGGCAGCAGCAGAGGTAGACTCAGCGGAAGAAGTTGAGGCATCAGCGGATGTGCTAGACTGAGCTGCAGATGAGGAGGTCTCAGCATCAGATGAGGTAGAGGCAGCAACAGAGGTGCTAGACTCAACAGCAGATGTGGACGAAGCAGCCTGACTAGTAGTCTCAGCAGCAGAGCTGGTGCTGGCGGCCTGGCTGGAAGACTCCTCAGCAGAGGATGAGGTGGAAGCAGCAGCAGAGGTAGACTCAGCGGAAGAAGTTGACTCAACAGCAGATGAAGAGGTAGACAATCCAGCAGGGGCACCGGTGAGCTGCTCAGAGGTAGACGAAGCAGCCTGGCTAGTCGATTCGCTTGCAGCTGATGAAGTAGTGGCAGCGGCAGAAGTGGACTCATCGACAGAGGTGCTGGACTCGGCGATAGAGGTAGATGAAGCAGCTTGGCTGGTGCTGGTGGTCTCCTCATCAGCGGTTGATGAAGTAGAGGCGTCAGCAGAGCTAGTGGTGGCAGCCTGGCTGGTGCTGGTCTCCTCATCGGCTGAAGTAGATGAAGCGGCTTGGCTAGTAGACTGAGCAGCAGAGGTAGACTCAGCAACAGAGGTGCTGGAGTCGGCCTGGCTAGTAGACTCATCGGCAACAGAAGTGGAGGAAGCTTGGCTGGTGCTGGTGGTCTCCTCATCGGCGGTTGACGAAGTAGAGGCAGCAGCAGAGGTGGATGAAGCATCCTGGCTAGTAGTCTCGTCAGCGTCTGAAGTGGAAGAAGCAGCTTGGCTAGTAGACTGAGTAGCAGAGGTGGATGCAGCAGCGGAGCTGGTAGTCTCCTCATCAGCGGTAGAAGAGGAAGAGACAGCCTGGCTAGTGCTCTGAGCAGCGGTGGAAGAAGCAGCTTGGCTGGTTGTCTCCTCATCATCGGCAGAAGAAGTAGTAGCAGCGGCGGTAGAGGAAGCAGCCTGGCTGGTAGACTCCTCATCGGCAGTGCTGGTAGTTCTGGTCAGAGTGACAAAAGTAGTAGCACTGGATGATGTCTCTTCATTATCAGAGGCTGTAGTGCTAGCGGCAGCGGAAGTGCTAGTTTCCTCATCGGCATTGGAAGTGCTGGTGCTAGCAGCAGCAGTAAAAGTGGTTTCATCGTCAGCCTCCGTGGTAGTGGTACCGGCAGCAGCAGAAGTGGTCTCATCGTCAGCCTCAGTAGTGCTGGCAGCAGAAGAGCTAGTAGCAGCAGCAGAAGTGGATGTCTCATCATCAGTCTCAGTGGTGCTGGTAGCAGCAGCAGAAGTGGTCTCATCATCAGCCTCAGTGGTGCTAGTAGCAGCAGCAACAGAAGTGGTCTCATCATCAGCCTCAGTGGTGCTGGCGGCAGCGGTGGAAGTGGTCTCATCATCAGCCTCAGTGGTAGTAGTACCGACAGCAGCAGAAGTGGATGTCTCATCGTCAACATTAGTGGTGCTGGCAGCAGTAGTAGAAGTAGTCTCATCGTCAGTCTCGGTAGTAGTAGTACCGGTAGCAGCAGTGGAAGTAGTCTCATCGTCAGCCTCAGTAGTGCTGGCGGCAGAAGAGCTGGTAGCAGCAGCAGAAGTGGATGTCTCATTATCAGCCTCAGTGGTACTGGCGGCAGCAGTAGAAGTAGTCTCATCGTCAACTTCAGTGGTACTGGCAGCAGCAGTAGAAGTGGTCTCATCGTCAGCCTCAGTGGTGCTGGCAGCAGCAGTGGAAGTGGTCTCATCATCAGCCTCAGTGGTGCTGGTGGCAGCAGTGGAAGTAGTCTCATTATCAGCTTCAGTGGTAGTAGTACCGGCAGCAGCAGAAGTAGATCCGTCAGCGGTTGAGGAAGCGACAGTAGAAGTCTCATCATCAGCCTCGCTGGTAGAGCTGGCAGCAGTACTGCTTGTAGCCTGAGAAGAGGCCTGGTCGGTAGATGTGCTGGCATCAACGCTGGAGCTGGTAGTCTCATCGTCAGACTCAGAAGTCACAGCAGTGCTGGAAGAGGCAGCAACACTGGAGGACTGGCTGGCAGGGGTGCTGGTGGTAGTAGTCTCGTCATCAACATCTGAGGAAGTGGAGGTAGCGGTTTGGCTAGTGGAGGATGTGACTTCGCCAGCGGGCTCGCCAGTGGCCTGGCTTGAGGCAGTAGAAGAAGATGAGACAACATCGGAAGAGGATGAGGCAGCAGCTGAAGAAGAGGTAGAAGCAGCAGCAGAACTGGAAGCAGGAGAGCTGCTGGAAACACCAGATGAGGTAGAGCCGGCAGCAGAAGATGTTGAGCTGGTGCTAGTGGAAGCTGCAGCTGAGCTTGTGCTGGTTGAAGCCTTGCTAGTAGAAGCGGGGGCACTGCTGGAAGTCGAAGCCTTGGAGCTCGTGCTTGAGGAAGATGAGCTGGATGAAGCCTTGGAGGTTGTTGTAGGAGCCTTGGAAGTGGTGGTCTGAGCCTTGGATGTAGTACTGGGCTTAGAGGTAGTAGTGGGTGGCTTTGAGGTTGTAGTGGGAGGCTTTGAAGTAGTTGTAGGCTTTGAAGTCGTAGCTGGCTTGGAAGTGGTAGCAGGCTTGGAAGTGGTAGCGGGCTTGGAGGTTGTAGCGGGCTTGGAAGTGGTAGCAGGCTTGGAAGTGGTAGCGGGCTTGGAGGTTGTAGCGGGCTTGGAGGTTGTAGCAGGCTTGGACGTAGTAGCTGGCTTTGAAGTGGTGGCGGGCTTGGAGGTTGTAGCGGGCTTCGAAGTGGTAGCTGGCTTAGTAGTAGCAGGCTTCGAAGTGGTAGCTGGCTTGGAAGTCGTGGCGGGCTTAGTAGTAGCAGGCTTGGACGTAGTAGCTGGCTTTGAAGTGGTAGCGGGCTTAGACGTGGTAGTAGGTTTCTTGGTCGTGGTAGGAGGCTTCGAAGTAGTTGCAGGCTTAGATGTAGTAGTAGGCTTCTTGGTCGTGGTAGGAGGCTTCGAAGTGGTTGCAGGCTTAGATGTAGTAGTAGGTTTCTTGGTCGTGGTAGGAGGCTTAGATGTAGTAGTAGGCTTCTTGGTCGTGGTAGGAGGCTTAGATGTAGTAGTAGGCTTCTTGGTCGTAGTAGGAGGCTTAGATGTAGTAGTAGGCTTCTTGGTCGTAGCAGGCTTCGAGGTTGTTGCTCGCTTAATAAGACGTCTCAGAGGATTGCCAATGGTACCTGAACACTTGCACTCTCTATCGACTGTTAGCTCACCTCCAGAAGCTGACTCGGCTGAATACTTACGGAGCACAAGAAACAAAGGCCTGGTTCTTCTCAGCGCAATGAGCCTCACAGGCTCGGTCGCCGCCGGAGTACTCGCAGGCAACAATCTCAGATCCAGCTGCAGGCAAAGCCGCTGCGTTAACAGCAGCCAGGGATATACCCCAGACAACGGCCTTGATGAAATGCATTGCGAAGAAGACAATGTTAACAATAGACTACTGTGATTGTCGTAGTAGACTGTGCAGTTTGATGATGAGAATAATTCATTTTCTGTCTGATCTATGCGGGTTTTTTATAACAACTGTTGCTCCATCTTGGCCGATATCTTCAAGTTCGCCTGTTTCCTAATCCGTCTGGGTTGAAAGCTTGTTTGGTCGAGATATTCAGTATAAACTCAATGTAGTTTCGAGCCTCATTCTAGCCACAAGAAGACCCTTCCAGGGACAGGAGCTAGAGACACTCCAGCGTGAACCTAATTTCTATTTTCAGCTTTCCGCATATGGAATTGTGAGAGAGATAAGCGTATCGGGAGCTTGGGGGCTTTGGGCATAGAGACTGAAAAGGGTAACGAATTGATGCTGCCAGTGACATGAAATGGACTTGAAAATACAAGGCAGAGAATGACTATTCCCGTTGCAATCAATTACCATCTAAAACATGTCACCAAGTAATTCTCCTAGATCAGTTTTACCAAGGAAATGTCAAATTGATCTCTTGTCTGTCTCTCTGGTGACTCAAAACCCCTGCCCTCAAAGGCACGGTCTAGATCTCGGCGAGCTGAACCGAGAGAGAGGATACCATTCCAATACCGGTATGCAAAACGGGCCTACCCGCGGCGCCACACGCCGGGAAAGATGCAGGTCCTCCAACATTCCAGGCCGATCCTTTCTATTCTTAATTGAGAACGAGTCTTTGCCCCTTGCAGAGCCACGCGGGATTGCTCTTGGCAGAATCAGAGTCAGAACAACCCGCTTACCCGGACTCCCGCTGTTGAACAGCTTGGCGACCCTGCGGCTCCTCCTTGTGGCGCTTGGTCTAGATGTTGATTTATTACAGAACTGTTCACTGTTTTTTTTCTTGTTGACGGGACAGAAGTTAAGCCATGTTTCTTTTTTTCCCCTGTCGTTTGGCCGAGAGGCTTGAATCTGGGCTTATCTCCACCAAGCCGCCATATCTTGAGATTGTCAGCATTCTACGACCTCAATCGCATCCGGTAATACTTTACATTCTGTCATTTCCAAATCTTTGGCCCTATCTCCACTGCTCTTTTAGTGAGGGCCGCGATTCACATGGATCATCATGGTCAGATAAGATTACTTTCCAACCCCAACAGATCACCCAGACAAGCTTTTTAGTCACTCGTTGATCTGCAAACATCTAGATGCAAGTCATGTTCCACTCATACAGGGTTCCCCGTGTTCCAATGACATTCTGCATAGAACTCAGTTGTCGCTATCAGAATTCGAACCAGGGTCGGTATGCCGTGCCTTGTCGCTCTGGTATGTAAACTCTAGCTAGTCGGCATCGCGACCCTCTTTTCCCCAAAACTATTGGATCACCACGGATCCTATTTACCTATTTGTACATAGCGCGCGCCATTCACAGAACGGCTCGTATTAATCCAGAGCCTAGCCCATATAGCACTGTCACTATCACATTCATTTATCACCAAAACAGACAATTTCTGAGACTCACTTATCCATCTCTGCTTATTACCGATAAGACCATCGACAAACAAAGTTGCGCGACTCAGCCAAAACATTTAGCCCCGGAACCTACCCATGATCGTGGCAGAGAGTCAATAACGTGCTCGTACGACGTTTCCCGCTTTGGGCTATTCAACAATGAAGTTTTCTCCTTCAGCTGCGCCATTTCGCTACACTATTCCCCAGAGCTCTATCTTCGGCGTCTCACAGCTTGAGCCATGGCGTTGAAAAAAGTCGATTGCTGGGCTCGAACTAGCTATTGAGCTGCATGCAGATTTGGCAGCTATCGATTAAGCATAACAGTTCGTCAAGCCTCGCCCTTTCGGCCCTTGCATGATGTGGCATTAATGCAAGCCTCGTAAGATGGGCGCTCTATTGTTTGAACGATTGAAACGTCCATGATACTGGCTTGCTATAACCGGACGAGACAGTTCAATCTGTTTCCTGATGCATCAATTGCATCTCATCCAGCCTTATCGAAGTCGTAGTCATACAAGAAGAGTCATACAATGGCGCAAAAACCAGTAGAGATATCACCGTTTTAAGTTTTATAGCCATACGAACCATCCAATAGCGCTTCCTGTCACCATATAGTCTCTGACCAGTCCAAACGCAGCGATTGGGAACACACGTACTAGAATACCATGCCTAACGGCCAACAAACCGCAACGCTCGCTAAGCGATCCTTGGTGAAGATATGCATCTGTCGGTTTTCACCTTCACGATGAGTCCGAAGAGGTTCTAGACACTGAGTTTTATGTAGCATTACTAAGACCCAATATGGCTTGGAATGAAGATCAATCATGCCGCGATAGGCTAAGTACGCGACAAAGTTTCAATTTGAGTTCCGGGCTACCCTATTGCTCTGAATTATCCTGCAAAATACCGCAAATACCATGAATCTGAGGTGAATGTTTATGAATTTCCCATCAATACTTAGAATCCGTGATCTTCACTTTAGGTACTCTGCAAGATCTGATAATCTCTCTGTTAGTAAACTTTGGAAGATTTAGTAAAAGCATGTGAGTTTAGATGGATGAATTGCTTATCCCAAGATGCAGAATACGTTGTACAACAATAGTTTCCTGTAAGGTAAAACACAACTTGACAACATTTGACCCTGTTCTGACTGTTGTATCGTGTCCACTCCAGATTAGCACATCTAAGATCACTCGGGATAATTTCTCCGCTGAAAATTGCGTCTTTAACCATAACCAATTATCATAGCTATCTTAACACCACGAGACAGTCGAGACTTGTCTGTTGGATAAAACATGCCAACTGTCGGTAAGGGCTCATCGAGCTGAAATCGGCAAATCGATAGTCGGTGTAAACTTGTTCCTCTCGAACAGTACTGGCCACTTGTTTTGCAGGATTCAATAGTGTCTAGAGAGCAAATAACCCATTCCTTGCACCGAAACTTTTCGGCATCCTTTATTGCAGCTGCGATCTCCGTTTTATTCCCTTTTATACTAGCGGTTGATATGAATAGAAAGCTATACGTCTACTTTGTATTTTTTTATTGTTGCTCGGAAGATAAATGGCGCTTCCTGACGAGGAATCTATAACCAAATCGGTTTGCGATTTGGCGTCTGACTCTCGGTAGGCAAGCCTCCGGTTATATTCGCGCCGACGAAAAGTTGTCTGCCGTCGGTCCAGGACTAACCTTAGATTGAAGATTGCAAGGACTAAGGGCGTGCTCGTAAGCCGTTTGCCGGCAATCTCCGCCTTATCTGGCTTGCAGAGCCGGGTTGAATCGTCTCGATCGGAATGAAACCTCCATCCATGTCTCCGATCTGCTGAAACACAGACTGGCGAACAGAAAAGTTCATTAGATAACCCCTGATAGATTTGACAGTCGATCTCGTTCTTCAAGTCATCTCGATTCTCCAGGCGTTGACAGCACAAACTCAATCGTGGCATCCTCAACCGTTTCCTCCCGTGACTGAGAGATGCCAACCGCACGAGTATCTTGATCAACGCCACGGATTAGACTAATAGTATAATAGTCAATGCTCGGTTCGTGGACCGGGCTTCTGGGGCTGATGCCGCCTCCCGTGCTAGCGCTGCTCTCTGACTGGGAATAGTAGCATCGATTAAGGCAACGGTCAGGTTCACAACACTGCATCTCAACAGGATTAGCCCGGTAAATTTGGGTGTTAATCTCCCGCGGCTTTGACCGTTCAATAAGTTATTTTTATCTCCTTCATAATGTCCGTATATAATGTCTTGTAACTCATCTCCCTGTCGTCCTAGTTCATCGATTGATAGCCGTGAATGCTGAGTACCCTTTTCAAACGTTGATATACTTCAATTTTGACTGAGAACCAAAATGCAAGATATACGCAAACCAAAATTTTGTGAGTTTTTAGTCCCGTCTACTGTTATCTTTGTTCCTGTAAAGCTATTATCCTCTCAGTCACTGTTCAGAGGATAAGCTTGTGATATGTAACAATACAGACAGACACATTGCGAGCTTATCTAGTTCTGGTCTAGTATCAAGTGCCGAGAATGTGCTACTTACAATTGCATGCCATTGCATCAGCCAAGAGAACGGCGAAGAAACAATTTCTCGTCTTTCCTCTCATAATCACCCCGAAATGTCCGAAATGTCTTATCGTTTCTCTATTAGCCATTAGTTGTAAATTTATGGTGTTTTCTTTATTGTTCATGTGTTGAGAGGTACCAGTGAATCAAGTTTAGCTTCTGCCCATCTCCACCGCCCTCGACTCCTCTTTTTCTCATCGCTCCACCATCTTTCTCGTCAAACGCGTGCGTACCCTATAAAAATGCCAGTCGTAAGACGAATACCCGATAATAAGAGACGGTCCCGCACAGGCTGTATACCCTGTCGAAGACGTCGAAGAAAATGTTGGTCGCCTCTGACTTACTATGCAATATACTCTGACATTGAACTACAAGGTGATGAGCAAAGGCCTCAATGCGGCAGTTGTATCGATAGGAATGTAACGTGCGAGTTCAAAGAGTGGACCTTTGTGCCCGGGGTACGGTCATCACTACGTAAAGATGGTAGCGTCCAAGGGGATAACGTCGATGAGCCTGATTCATCTCTGGTAAGTACATCAACTCCCTCGAGTCAGTCATTCACTAATATTGTTATGCTAGCCTATACAAGACAGCTTGTTATCATTCGTTGAATCAAGTCCTGCTTCAGCTGACCCAGTCTTTAAGAGTCCCCTAGCCAGTACTGCACGAACCGAGAGAGTAGGTTCTGCTCATCATGCAACAATAGATGTTCCGCAGCCAATACCGTCAAGCAGCAACCATCACCAAAATGACGGGAACCAAATCCCAACGCCCTCAAGATGGAACGAAACAGTCCTCTCTGAGCAGAATTCATCAGAGAGACAAACAGCTATGCTACGTTTCCGGTACCAAATAGTACCCTGGCTCGACTCAAATGCACCAAGATCTGCCTTTGGACCCAAGATTATGACATTAGCAGCAGAAAAGTCTACCATAATGGACATCATCACATGGGTTGCGATGCGTCGGAGTAGGAGGAGTTCGAACTTAACTGGCCACGATATGGATTCACATCTTGTTCAACAGTTTCGACATCGATTGTCCCTGGAAGATGGGTTCGTTGCTGACGTTGGACGGTCACTCCTCGCTCTCGGTAACTTCTTCTATACATCCCCATCTGAGTGGTCAAATTTGCACTCTGACTGCGTCGATGTGAGAGAGCGATGTCCATTCTTCGAGAGCCAGGAGGAGCCCCTGAAAACTCTTGATCGATTTCACTTCAAGACAGGTACTACTATGAATCTCAACGTAACGGTGCGATATACTGACTTGGGAAACAGAGCTGGCTGCTTCCATTATAACTATCAAATCTCCATCACTACAATCACCCCCTCTCACGCACGACACTTTCTTAACTCCAGCCCTTTCTCCACCAGATATTTATGACAGCTGCCTGACAAATCTTGCGGCATGCTGCCATCTAATTCATGATGAAATTATCCCACTGTGCAACGGGATCTCACCCGCACAATCCCCAACTCACGAACCCTACTCACTTGTTTGGTCAACATGGTCCAAACTATGGGCGCGATGTGTCCAATGGTTTCGCGACCGTCCCCCAGATATGATTCCTCTCTTGGAAAGCCCTGAAGTTGATCATGCAACTTCAACCAATACCCCCTTCACAGCGGATGTCTACTCAAGCGCCATCGCAGTACAAGCAAACCTAGCGATCCATTTCTCATCACTTCTCCTTCTTTCATATAAACCGCGACTAGTCAAGTTATCATCAATACCTCATCGATTAGCCTCAAGAAGTTGGCATGCACAGAAGCTTGCCAAGTTGGCTTTGTGGAATAACTTTTCTGATCAGTGGGATCCTGTCGTGGTAGCGACAGTCGTTCGTATAGCAAGGGATATGACATATCCTTCTCAACAGGAGGCGCTACTCTCATGTTTTCAGCGCATTGGAGATGCAACTAAGATTCCTCTCCAGAGCGAGATTGCGGATCTGCAGCAGTTTTGGACGTCTTCTCGACATACCAATGCACCAGTTCACGCCCATTCATGACGTTTGATGACAGCACAATAGATACGGATAAGTTCATAGCAATCGTAAGAAATTAATTGTTATTCTTTACTGCGTTGACTCCAATTCATCCTTCCATGGTATAGAAACCTGTGCTCCTCGCCTCGCAACTGTCTTGGAAGACGCCCAAATTCCCGACTTGACGGCCTTTTCAATATCGAATTTTTCCGACCGTCGCTCGACACCCGCAAGCTCGACTGCGTAAGCACCGATGAACGTATCACCAGCAGCAGTTGTATCCACAACATCAACCTTCAAAGCAGGAATGAGGCCCTTTGCGCCTGTATCGTTGGCGTAGTAGGCTCCCCTTCCACCAAGGGTGATGACAACGTTCCGCACGCCTCGAGCGAGGAAATCAGCAGCTGCTTGCTCTATAACTGAGATGTCTTCAAATTCAGATTCATCCTTCTCTGATAATAAAGCTGCTTCTGTTTCATTGAGAATCAGATGTGCTAGTCCTTTGTAGATTTCTGCAGGGAGGACCTGAGCAGGAGCAGGGTTGAGGAGGACGGGAGTCCCTATCGTCTTTGCTGCTTTGAAAGCCTGGATGACTGTATCCAGTGGGATCTCGAGCTGCATGATGAGTAAAGATGGCGTCGGGCCTGGAATTTCGGAAAAGTGATTGGGACGGAGGGAATCGTTTGCTCCTGGTGATAAGATGATACGGTTCTGGCCCGTCGGCTCGTCGACTATAATCATGGCAATTCCACTCTGTGACTCGGCACCTCCATCCTTGTTCACAATTATCGAGTCTGTTCCAACATCGTAGGACTTGAGACTATCCAGCAGAACAGACCCGTATGCGTCAGCCCCAACAGCACCGATCATGACAACATCGACGCTTGGGCTCTTGAGATCTGAGGTTCTGGAAAGCTTTGCACATGCAACGGCCTGATTGGCACCTTTTCCTCCTGGGAAGACATTGAATTGACTCGAAGTTATCGTCTCGCCAGGCAGAGGGTGATGGGGTACATATGAGACAAGGTCGATGTTTAGTGAACCTAGGACACTAATGACTGGTCTTTGTGACGCCATGGTGGTTACTGTGGGCTATTGAAAATGTGTAAAGATCCAGGCAGATGTACACAAAGGAGTAAGCCCTTATAAAGTAGCGCATGACTGCGGAGCGTTGTGCCAGTTGGCCATATGCTCCACCATGCTCTGGGCACGCTATCCTGAAAACAGGTGCGTTATGCGATGGCGGATAGACAGTTCTGAAGCATGTGAGCGGGGTCTAGTGAGATAATGCCTATTATTATGATATGTTACCAGTTTCCTGGGTTTTCTGCTGACTTTAATCCCTGTCGGGGCGACTTATAGCGTCTTCAACAACGCCCCAACATCGTACCCCCATTCAGCCTCAAGATCTGTCAACCTCCACAAAGCGCCCCATCCCGTCGTCCTATCAATACTCTTCAACAACCTCGCAATCTGCTTCCTCTCATTAACATGTGAAAATAACCTCCCTGCTACATAAAGCGGTTGTATAGAATTCACAAGGCTTCCCGGATGAAGATTTGCACATGAAATACCACAGACCTGTCTTGCATGCCATAGAGCTAAACACTGTGAATCCAAGTCATGACGCATCTCAAGCATGAGGATACATGCTGTGTGATAGATTTGATTGCTCGAGATTGCAGCCCAGTGAGGGAAGAGCATTGCTGGGAAGATCTGCTTGTCGCCTGCTTCTACCATGCTGATTGGTTTCATTGTGGCTGGCCGTTGGTCGAGCCAATATTGGAGCTCGTTCCAGAGCTGCTGCCATTGTTCTTGAAACGGTCTGTCATCATGGACGTCTGCTCTTCCGAGCTCTAAACTCTGAGTTCTCCGGAACCTTAGATCGCAGACTTTTGTGCAGAGATATATGGCCCAGTTGGCTTGCATATCAGGACAATCTCGACTTCTTTGATGAAACAGATCTCGCACATATCGCTCGACTTGTTCAGAAGAAACCAACGGCTCAGGTGCAGCTGGAGCCCATTTTGAGAGGGGAAGAACAGCGGTTTCTGTCCCATCAGATATGATTGCTCCGCATAACTCCATCCTGGCATAGCACCAGAGCACAGCCTGCGGTAGACCTCCAGAAAAGCCATCAACGCCAAAGAACTCAAAGAGCGAAGCGCAGCCTTCTACATGGCGCTTCCAGTTCTTTGAGCCACCAGACATGAGTTCGAAAACAGCAAGGATACAAGCCGTAACAAGCATATTTGGATCTTTAGCTTGCAACCCCGGACTCAACAGTCTAATACTCTCCTGATACAACTCAAGACTATCACAGCCGCCCTCCTGCGTCAATCCCCTCCGCTCCATCTGCCGTGATGAAAACGCAAGCATAGCATATAACAACGCCGGGCTCTTCTGAGCCATGAGCGGGACATGGATCTGAAAATGCTTGTCCTCATCAAACTTGTCCAAGTAAGGCGCACATTCTGTGACCCAATTCTGAAGATAGCATATTAACCTATCGTTGGGTACATTGACGGTTACGCTGGATAAGTTGAGGGAGGATGTTGGTGGCGACGATGAGACTGCTTCGGGTGTGACTGATGCGCTGGGTGATAGGCCGGATAGACCTGCAAAGAGGACTGTGCGGAGCTCTTCTTGGAGTTCGATGAAGCGGGGGTCAAGGGAGAAGTCTTCTGATGGGAAGAAGGCCATTGTGAGGTGATGCACGCACACGCTTGCTTCGGTGGAGTGTGGTGGAGTGAAATTGGTCGCCTATAGACGACACGACGTGAGCGACATCAGGGAAGAATCCCAAATCGGAACCGTAGCCTCATCTGCTTCGATCTCAAATTCATTTGTCAAGCGTCACGAAACAGGACAATTTTCCAGAAACCGGTGATCCCCGAAGGATCCATCTAGAGGTCGCCGCTTCACCAATTGGAATTGAAATTGGCCAATCATAAAGTTGGTCAAAGGTTCCATGGGGAAGCGTCTAACCAGATCGAGGGGTCGTAGGCGACGCAAATCTTAGTCCATGACTCGGTAACGTAACAACCGTAGGTTCCATTTTCCAGGTAACTTGACGATTAGTTTTGGAATTGCCCCAGAAAGCACAGACGGGTCACATTGAAAGTTCCCCGCGGGAGAGAGAGTACGACTTTAAATCGTATTGTTAAATGTTAATAGTGGCCACTGAGCTCACTGGACCCATCCATGTAAACATGCGATTCCACCAGGCAATTACTTTGCCACATCTGTCACAAGGTTGGCCTTTCAGTATAGTCGCCAAGCTGGACTTGTGATCTGATATTTTATTAATTTATCATCACTTGTAGCATCGTATTACTGAATCGAGTGTCGTTCCGTGGTCACATTGGTCTTGTCGCAGCGGCGAGGCTGACGGCGACGGTTCACCCTCGATGAGCCTGATAGACTTGTCGCGTGATAATCGTATACAGTGACTACGAAATTGGGTTAGTGTCAGCCCTATAAACCATCTTGCAGGTCTTGGCAAGGTGTTCAGTCTTAATCGGGCATGTCCATTTAGTCATGCTGTCTATGTCTACACTTGATCACTACGTAGTCAACGACGAAGATAATCAGGTAATATGTCCAAAAATGTCCCAAAAAGATCATTATGCGTAGCGTGGTATATAAAATTACATCCTATCACAGAAACCCCTTTTCGTCTTCACAATTCCCATCTCCACAAGTGTTCCGCTCATCTACAGAGCCTCAACATGCTTCTCACCCTCCTTCTCAAAAGAAGCCTTTCGTCCTGCCGCAGACTCCGAGAGACCACACTCAGCCTGAGCCTCACGAAGCAACTCAGCATCCTGTTCACCAGCACGGCTCTTGAAAACACGATCCATCTCTTCGAGAGAAGCATTCTTGGTCTCAGGCAAGAAGAACCAAACCCAAAGAATGCCAACAAACAAGAAGACTGCGAAGAAGATGTAAGTTCCCCACTCCCAAGACTCAAGCATGGGAGGAACGAAGAAGGCGATTGCGAAGTTGTTGACCCAGTTGCTTGAGGCGCCGATGGAAGCTCCCTTGGCACGGATAGAGAGGGGAAAGATTTCAGAGACGAGAGTCCAGGAGACGGGTCCCCATGTTGCACCGAAACCCGCGATGTAGACCCAGATGAGAGCTATAAAATGTTAGAATTTATTGTGGTTTTGTTTGCCAAGGAATGACTTACCAACTGCAGTCCAACCAGCAGCAACGTGATTAGGCCAGTCGTGGCGGAACTTGGCAACGATGATTCCGACTGTGATCATGCTTGCACCCATGACAATGGAACCGATAAGTAAAAGAGGCTTGCGACCAACGCGATCAATGATCAACTGTAGGATGCATTGTTAGTTCAAGTCCTTGGCATGGAGGGAAATAGGCCACTTACCATGGCAGGAATGGTGCTGATGAGGAAAACAACACCAGTGACACCAGTTGCGAGCAGAGCAATAGTACCGCCAGTGAGACCCAAGCTGATGAAAACATTGGAAGCGTAGTAGATAATAGCGTCAATACCAGACCACTGCTGGAAGAACATGATAAGCCAAGCAGTGCAGACACGCTTCAAGTTATCCATCGATCTGAAGCAGGTCACATATTGAGCAATCTGCTGCATGAAGCGGTTGTTGTTCCTCTCAGCGAGATGGGGAAAATCTCTGGCGAAAACCTTTTGCTCGAAAATTGCCTCAGCTTTGATCTCGAGATACTCAACCTGAACGGCATCGTCTTCGATAGGGAGCTTTCGCATCCAGGCAAGAGTGCGTATGGCTTCTTCGTTTCGGCCTTGTTTGACGAGCCATCTAGGTGAGAAGGGCATGAACCAGATACCAACAGCAAGCATAGCAGCGGGAATGCCCTGGATGATGGAGGGAAGACGCCAGGCAAGGTCGGATTGTGAGTCGCCGGTTCCGCCGATGTAGTTACTTCCATAACCGCACCAAAACGAAAGCATGATACCGAGAATAGTCGCAAGTTGATAGAACGAAACGAGAAGGCCTCTCATGTCAGGGGAGGAAAGCTCAGCATTGTACAAAGGACCAACACCGCTGAAAAGACCAACTCCAACACCAGTCAAGAAACGACCAGCGTAAAGAAGCTGTGGATGCCCCGCAGTGGCACCGACGTAGAGATAACTACCGACGACGACCCAGCAGCAGGCGATAAACATGGTGTACTTTCGCGAGATAAGTTCGCTAAGAACACCAGCTGATAGAGAACCGAGAATACCGCCCAATTGCAAGATAGATGTGAGCCATCCTGTCGCAGAGGATGATTCAACGACAGAGGGGAAATTTTGTGTGAAACGGGTCATGACGAGGGATTGACCCAGAACACCCTGTTGGTAACCAT
The DNA here is from genome assembly GCA_002980515.1 of Fusarium burgessii. NCBI lineage: Eukaryota > Fungi > Ascomycota > Sordariomycetes > Hypocreales > Nectriaceae > Fusarium > Fusarium burgessii. Next base: position 76,052 of record PVQA01000100.1, on the reverse strand, counting down.
ACTCAAAACCACCAAGTCTATCACCAGTTAATAAAGGTCACTTGTTTCCTATTATCAAGGTAATACTCACGATGCAAAAAATGCAATAAAGATGACCTTGGGATTCTCCCGAATAGACTTCCAAAGAGTCTTCTTGGGAGCAGTAGGCTCCAAAGCATAAGGACTGTCCGAGGTAGACATGGTGGAATGAGGCGGAAGCTGTGGAGAGATAGTGATCAAGAATCTGGGGTATGGGGGAGAAAGTTCGAGTCTTTTAAACATTTTTTTTTTACCCCAGGCCATGTACTGGGGAGAGATCCCGCTTGTCTAATTTTCTGGAGTTGATGGGCGAAAAAGTGGTAGGCTAATACCCCTTAATTAGGATTAGTGGGAGGATTTCTGATCTGACCACCATCGGCGAGGAAGTGCCGAAGGCTTGTGAGTGAAAACATAGTCATGACATCTTCAATTGAAGGCTAGTTCTAGTAATTCACCAGATATTGAGGCTCCCTTCAATTGATCAAGCAAGTCAACCACGATGTTCATGACTTGGCTTCTTTCAGCTGTAGAGCTGATTCTCTTCCGTTATGTCGCGATAATGTAATTAATCGATGAGTACCAACCAACTCTTCAATTGACAACTTCACATGATGAGACAGACTCACAATCACAGTCATAACCATCTGTTCCTTGATCAAACATGAGACATCTCCAACTGCACCACCTTCAAGGCTCGCAGTCCAAGTGGACTCCAAGTTGGCATTGGTCATGGTATTTACCCAAAAGGGGGGTTCTTTGCGCTGGCGACTGGGTTAAGGAACCTGGGGCCCCGCACAAAAATTCTGCTGTCGCGTGTCCCCCATTGCAGTGGGTCGCAAAAACTTGGAGGAACAAGTATGAGTACCTCAATAGTGCCGGATTGTAGCGGGTACTGGAGGTATGGGTACGGACGCTATGGGGTTCTTGATTCTCCAATTCTCAAGTTCGGGTTTGATTACCCTGCACCAGCTTATTTTCGTACCATTGGGGGATCTAAATCGTACAAACGAAGCTATCTAGAGAAATAGAAGAATATTTTCAGTGAACCCATTTAGTAGTAAGAGGTGTCGTGACCTTGTTTTAAAAAAAGATTACAGAATACAATGCGATAATTCCGAGGTTGTTGACGATAATTAAGCAATAAACTGAGACACCTTTTATTAAAGACTCATTGTAGGCAAGACTTACATACTGGATGGCAAGCGGAGTACAAAATAACAACCATTATCTTTAGGATTTGTTTCGCTTGGATATTTCATAATCTCTAAGTGCAGCCGCTACATCCATGCCAAAGACCGAAATGATCTGTCTATAGTAGACTACAAGTGTCATGTTGATTATAGTTACACGGATTTTACCTTCGTCTTTCAAACGACAGCGTTTGCTCAGTAGACAGTACACACAACAAGATCTTAAACACACGTGAGCTTACTGTATTGCTCTACGTGAATTGAAAACGTTTTACTGGAAATTGTATACAAACGACGACGGGCATCAATTGAAGTGAGGAGGCCGTTGGCTTTAGATGATGGTGTTGGAACAGCTGTAAAGCTCATGGTCGCCACGCTGTATCTGATGAGCAATATGAAGTATCATGTATGCTCTGGCTAGGACAAAGGACAATAGATGTAGACTTGGAGAAATGAGGCCTTGACCTTCCAAGCTATTCTGCAGAGCGCTTAGATAGCTGCGAGAGACAGCTGAGACGCGGAGACACGGTGATGTAGAGGGGAAATTCGACGTGTCAGTAGGATCCTGAGCGGGGTGGCGTGTCGGGAAAAACACATTGGCCGACGCTCTTCAGTGAAGCTAAGCATCATTCTCCATACTTTAAGGTACCTATCGAAAACTTTGATGATTTATTTTTCACATCAACCCCAATTCTTTTGTATAAGGGCCGGGTTAGTTTCAATGACGGATTGGTAATAGCAACGGTATGCACAGCTGAACGAATGACTGTTTCTTGTAGCGCGAGGTGCCGATGGAGTGTTCGTCCAACTCTCAGAAAAATGACAACATGTCGGGTAGAAATGTTGAATAAGCTATCGCTTAAGATAAAGGATACCGTCAAGTAGTCCCCCACGTTTGTACAAAACGTCTGGGTGTTATCTCGATGGCATATAACAAGCTGCTCGGATATACTCCGTCTCCCTGCAAACAAACGACGGTCCCATAGCCGCCAGCGGGTCTCCCCCACAATCCGATTCCCCGATCCTCTCTCCATCATTAAGCTTATCGTTCTTTAAGCCATGTAATGTATAACTCTTCCTACTGGTCAATATCTCTTGCATTGTAAACCATTGCTTCTTTCGTTCAAAAAACATACCTTAACCCGGTATCCGATGGTGTGTCAACCCGTCTTCCGATGCACTATCTACCCCCTCACTCTTGGCATTCTGGGCACTTGCATGATTGGATATCAAGCTTATCATCGAGTCAGTATTAAACTGCTGCATTATCCCTGATCATCAATTTGTTTTTATCAAGGACATCAGTGGAAGATCTGGCAAGCTCGATATCATTATGGCTGCAAGAGATTCTGACGCAGAGAAGGGCGTTGACCTAAATGGAAAGGACATCTGGGGCAAAGAGGTTGAACATGCCGATGCTCATGATGCTGCTGCTCGAGGACATCTGGCAACCGATGAGTAAGTTGGCTACTATCCCTTTGATTGAGCTTCATTGACTCTTTCTAGGCATGGCAACCCAATTGCAACCTTTGACGCAGAGGCTGAGAAGAGTTTACGTCGAAAGCTTGATTGGTACATCCTGCCATCTGTCACGATATTGTACTTGATGTGCTTCGTCGATCGTGCCAATATTGGAAATGCTCGATTGGCAGGCCTCGAGGCAGATCTTGGTCTCTCTGGCTATGACTACAATTTGCTGCTGACTGTCTTTTACATCGTACGTACATGCACTCCTACACACGATGAAGCCCTTTACTAACGCAAACCTTCCATAATAGTCTTATATCGTCTTCGAACTCCCTCTCAACATGGTCTGCAAGTGGATCGGGCCCGGTTGGTTCATCCCCGCAACATCAGTCGCATTCGGCGTCGCATCCCTCGGAACAGCCTTTGTCCACACAATGGGCCAAGCTTGTGCTGTTCGCTTCATCCTTGGTATCTTTGAAGCTGGAATGTTGCCTGGTATTGCATATTATCTCAGTCGATGGTACAGACGCAGCGAACTTGCCTTCCGACTAGCTATATACGTTGCCATGGGTTCATTCGGTGGAGCGTTTGGTGGTCTACTGGCCTCTGGTATCCTCAAGTTGGATCATTTTGGTGGATTAACAAGGTGGCGAATGATCTTTGCTATTGAGGGTATTGGAACAATTGGTCTGGCGCTTATTGCCTTCTTCACCATGACCGACCGACCTAGCACTGCGCGATGGTTGTCGCAAGAGGAAAAGGACCTCGCCATTGCACGCATCAAGTCCGAACGTGTTGGTGTTACTGAAGTTCTTGAGAAGTTCTCTTGGAAGCTGGCGCGTCGTGGTATCAGTTCGCCTGTCACCATCGGAACTTCCACCATCTTTTTGTTCACCAACATCACGGTGCAAGGCCTGGCTTTCTTTGCGCCCACCATTGTGAGGACCATTTACCCCAAACATTCCGTCGTTCAGCAGCAATTGCGTACTGTCCCGCCTTACATCGTTGGTACCTTTTGCACTATTATCCTCAGCTTCTTGTCGACGCGTATTGATAAGCGAAACATCTTTATCAACCTGTCACAGCTCCCCGTCATCGCTGGTTATATAATGTTCCTCAGCACTACAAACCGTAAGTACAATCTATTCAGCATTTAGTCGAACCTTGCTAACTCATCTCAGCTTATGTGCGCTACGCTGGAACATTCCTCATCTGCGCAGGCACCTTTGCCAACGGCGCATTGTCAAATGCCCAAGTATCTGCCAACCTGGTTACCGATACAGCACGCGCTTCCGGTATTGGCTTGAACGTCATGCTTGGTAATATTGGAGGATTGATCTCTACATGGTGCTTCCTACCATTCGATGGACCCAACTACCCCATAGGGAACGGTCTCAACCTTGGCGCATGCTCATCTATCTTTATCCTCACAATTGTCCTGCAATTTTACATGACTTGGGATAACAGAAGGAGAGCCAAGATTGATGTCGGTCAAGCTCTGCTCGGGAAGAGTGATGCTGAGGCTCGTGACTTGGATTGGAAGCACCCTGGCTTCATGTGGAGGCCTTAGAGTCGTTGCAGAGCCACTGCGAATCGAAGACTTGGTAGAAATACTACTTTACTGTACCTCCAAGAAGGGAATTGAGAAATAATAGCCAATTAGCGCACATGAATCATACTTCCTTTGACTGTGCCAGACTTAATGGTTTAGACTTTGCACTGTTTCGCTCCACCATCCACTTCTCGGAATGTCCCGAATCAACCTGACATGGGCTTTTTGCTGTTGCTAATGTCTCCTCATCATGGGGTTTAGCACGGTGAGATGGATAGGGCCGTTTTGGCCATTACCCCCGTCGTCCCGCATGTAACTTGCATAACTAAGGGCTGACGGGAAACGCTGTAGTGGCTTAGTGAGCTTCAATGTTCCCCGAAGCGTATGTTCAGCTCGGGACCGAAGATCCTAATTAACTTTACCAGAGAACTTGAGGGGGTGTTCACGGCACAAAGCTTGTCTGGCGCAAGCTTGGACTACAGTCTTGATGGCCAAGTATAAATCGCGAACGATAAGTACCGTTTGCTACTGTTGATGACTGGAAAGTCAATTACTGTCAGATCCCAACTCAGTATAACGGTTTACCCCGCGCCACCTACAGATCACGTTCGAGGCCAGTAAGCTGGTAACAGACAATGGACTTCAAGGAACTTAGAGTAGCGATCTTGAAACGCATGGCGACGGCCAAACTTGGGGTCTTTTGGATAACGTTGGATCACTGAACTGCCCTTCGCTTTTGACTTTACTGTCTTTCCCCCAATGCGTTTTGAGGTTAGATTGTTCGGACAACCATGGATTTCGGTGGTTCAGATAAACGAAACCTCATATCTATGCAGGGCTGTTCAAAGATGTCCTTGAGATGCCAAGACTGGAGATCTCGTGGTAATGCGGCACACGAACAGGCGCCGGCTGAACATGAGCCTCAGCCGTTACAACGGATGCTGACCTTGCTCTATATCAAGGTTCGGAATATGAGCCAGCCGGAACATCAGCAGGTTTATGATACACATGATTGGCTGGATTGAGAAGCTTGGATCGAAACTATTTTTGTAGTACATGAGCTTAGCAAAGCTTACGCGCACCCGGGCTGAGTGGCTTGGGAGCTTAGCTGCTGATACGGTGTAAGCGGGAACTAACTGTAGAGAGACATAAGAAGCCGTTGATCCAGATGAGTATAGCACTGGCCGGTAAATTATCTCCTCTGTTTCGTTATCATCCCTTGCCCCTATCATTTTAAAAAGTAAATTCCAAGCAACATGAAGTCGCTTACGAGTATCGCTATCGCTACGGCATTATCACTTTGTAAGTAACAGGCGACCCCAAAGGTCGAAATTTCGTTGAATCTGACCATATTTATTTCTAGTCGCCGGCCATTCCTCAGCATCCCCCACTTCCTACTGCAACGGCAAGTCCAACAAAATCTGCTACAGCTGGGCCGTCCCATCCTCAACAGCGTCATCAAGCTCCGGCAACATATTCATCCGCCTTCAAGCTCCAGTCGAGTACCAATGGATCGGTCTCGGAACCGGTGACAAGATGAGCGGTTCTACCATGTTCGTCATATACCAAGATGGCTCTGGGAACGTTACCTTGAGTACGAGGATGGGGCACGGTCATGAGATGCCAGAACACAGCCGCATGCGCTCTGTCAAGCTACTCGAGGGCAGTGGTGTAGTGAATAAAACTATGGTTGCGAATATTCACTGCGGTGATTTGGGGAATATGCACTTCAAGGGATCGAATCATTGGATCAGTGCTTGGAAAACCGGAAGTTCTTTGCACACGACTGATGTTGATGCTAACATTGAAGAGCATGATGGGCATAACAGCTTCAAAGTTGACTTCTCAAACGCTGTCATCAGTGCGAATAGTAACCCCTTTGCTCACTTGTCGACTGCTACACCGAGCGGTACAGCGTCTGGTGGGGGCGTCGGGGATGACAATACTAGCACCATCCATGGTATCGTCATGTCGGTTGTCTTTCTGCTAGGATACCCCCTCGGGTCACTTCTTATGCCTATTATCGGAAAATGGTTCATCCACGCTACATGGCAGATCATCGTATTTATCGGCATGTGGGCTGGGTTTGTCGTTGGAAAGATTGCTGCTGACCGAGGCGGCAATGTGAGTATTTACTGTCACGTCTCGCTTCACTTGCTGATCGCATCTTAGTGGTTCAATGCTCCGCATGTTATTATAGGGACAGTTGTCTGCAGCTTGATGGTCATCCAACCGATACTGGGAGGACTACATCACAGGAACTTCGTCAAGTACCAACGACGAACAGCTATCAGCCATGGCCATATCTGGTACGGCAGAGCCTTGATGATCCTTGGAATTGTCAATGGTGGTCTTGGTCTTCAACTTGCGGGGGCATCTGTGAAGCTCATTATCAGCTATACTGTTGTTGGTTTGGTGACATCCCTAATGTACACCGCCGGCGCTATTCGGAAGATGCTCAGGGGGCGAAAGAAGCATGTACACGAACCCCTCATGTATAATGGTTCATATAGTGCGGTGGCCTTGATCTAATGCTATTTCTTTATTCTTGATTGGCAGAATCACTCGTCCTACTTTGTATTTTGTTTTCATTTCCCATGATTCGACGTCACCAATTATCGTGGCCATTATTCGCCATGTCACTATTCCCCTTCCCGCGGCGCATTTGACCTGCGCCTAAGCCGGGCTTCTGGATCAAGAAGAGGCTGTGAGAATGCATTGAGTTGGAGGATTGAGGCAATTCAAGATTGGGCACCCAGGAGGGGATGTATGGATATATTAAATGGGGCACTTCAGTCTGCATTGACAGGATGCCTACTAGTGATAGTTACCTGTTAGTTTATAAGAAGGGCGAATCCAGGATTATAACTGCCTGGAAACCACAATGTGATCAATATGTCAGGTACTCAATGAAAGCATTCTCATCGGGGTTCAAGCGGTGTTTGTTTCGACTCGACTGCATGGTTTCCTATAACTCGAACAAGCCTGTGACTCAAACTTGCAAAATACTGGCTTGACAGTGTTTCGAAAATAACATGAAAAAGATGGGCAGTGAAGCACATTGAACATGATGGACGTATCTACCTTACTTTGGTATGAGCCGATCGGACGTTCATACGCGGGGCAAGATCATGAGGCCTTTATCAGATGAGACAATCTTTGGAATATGCCCTCGCTAATTGGTTGGTGAAGTAGTTCTTCTCCAATTTACATGATCTGCATCAAGTTAGCCCCCGAACACGGCGTCAATTGCCGAGAACCGTCGGTATCAGGCCTCCGTGGAACCGGAAATCATGATATTTCTCCTCCCTGATAAGCTCAGTTTACTGCCAAGTAGTCTATCCCGATCCACTGCGGTCTCCATATGCCGTCATTTAAAATGGTCCATCGGTAGAAAAAAGGCGCGCCTTTGCTCTGAGGTCTACGCCCTGGCGCAACAAGTTTTATCTTGTGCGGGGAAACACATTCACTACTGATTTGACGGACCGACAAGGTTGATTGATTGACCAGTTGCGTGATACTTATAGAACATTACTATCCAACGTCTATCATTTGGCTGGCTTGGTATCTCAAATTATTCACAGTATCTGAGATGGCTATTCTCCCAATCGCAGCAGCCGTTGTGGCGGTTGTGCTCTTCATCAAACACATATTCCTCGATCCCCTCATCCTCAGCCCGCTCCGGCACGTCCCTGGCCCAAAGCTTTTCGCCGCAACAAAATGGCGTCTCGCATATGAAGACTGGAAAGGAACGCGAACTCGCACAATCTACAAACTTCACCGACAATACGGACCAGTGGTTCGCATTGGTCCTCATGAAGTCTCTTTCAACAGTCTTTCAGCATTACGAACAATCTACGGACCTGGAAGCCGATATGGCCGAACCACTTTCTATCGCATGTTCGATGTGTACGGCGAGCAGAACTTGTTCACATTTCACTCACCTAAGGAGCATGGCGACAGGAAGAAGCTTTTGTCGCATGCTTATTCGAAATCCGTGGTTCTGAAGCCGCCGACTGCGAAAATGGTGGAGAGAAGAGTGCGGCAGTATCTGGACCTGATTGAGGCTGAGCCTGAGAACGTCAGTGAGATTTTCAGCACTCTGCATTATTACTCTCTCGACAATATTACGGCATTCGTTTATGGGCGATGGGGTCAAACCGCAGCGATCCGAGGCTCAAAGATGCACCGGGAACTCATCGCAGACATTTTGCATCCGTCTCGTCGAAAGTTGTCCTGGTCCATTGTGCATCTCAAGGGCTTGACAAAATGGCTGTACCGTCAGTCAGGCTTAATGGGCCAACTTGTGAAGCCAGTCCTTCCGATGCAGCAGCCTACCACGTATACTGGTATCCGAGGATACGCTCTGAGGGCCTTTGAGCAGTTCCGGGCTGACGTGGAGAAGACAACTGAGTCCGAGGGTAAGTTGGTTCTGCGGTTACTCTATGGACATAGCTGACATGGATGATTGTTAGATGAGCATGTCGCGATTGTGGAAAATCTCTGGCAGCATCATGAGTCTCAGAAACCCGGTGGACTGCGCGATCTTCAGATGGCATCTGAATGTGCTGATCATTTCCTCGCCGGCATTGACACCACCAGCGACACTCTAATGTTCCTTATTTGGGCTCTCTCACTTCCAGGAAACGAAAAGTACCAAGAGAAGCTGAGAGAAGAAGTCATGACTATTTCAGGCGAGGGATTGAATCAGTGGGGTAATCCCAGAGCCGAAGCCAGTGACCGATGCACATATCTCCAGGCCATCATCAAGGAAACACTGCGACTATATGCCCCGTTACCAAGCACAGAACCCCGATCGATCGAGATTGATTCAGTCATCGATGGATACACCATTCCCGGTAACACCGTTGTAGGCATGTCGCCTTGGATCATGCATCGCAATGAAGAAGTATTCAAGGATCCCTTGGTTTTCAACCCAGATCGATGGCTTGGACCAGATGCAGCTGAGTTGAACCGATGGTTCTGGGGATTTTCTAGCGGTGGGCGAATGTGCATTGGCATGCAGTAAGTTCCAATTGTCCTTCCTTGCGAGCCTTTGAACGCTGACGTGGATCAGTCTCGCCATGGCTGAGATGACTACTCTCGCAGCCACTATGTACCGACAATTCAGGACGACAATTGCGCCTGGCTTCGAGGACACTACTCCCGCCATCACAGCTCGTGTTGAGACTTTCTATGATGATCGATTCCCCAAGGTCCAGGTCAGTTTCACCCTCCTTCTCCTACCACGATGTTTGACTAACTAGTCACAGGAATCTACTTGCCTGATCAAGTTTACTAAGTTAAAGAACTGAGGAACTTGATATTTTTGATCTTGACATTTCTATTTCTGTTTTCTATAGCGGAAGGGGGTTTCTGCTCCGCTGCAGGCCAAGAGAACACACATGAATATGAACAGGTTAAAATTGTTAGAACGTGTATACTGAGGCTTTCTCGTGATGCCGTGAAGTCTGTGCATATTGTTATCTTTCACTCTAGTTTCTAATAACAGATCATGTCGAAGATAGTAGCCATTGGATGCTAATCGATAAGATACATACGAAGCCGTTTTCCCAGTAGCAGACTCGGCTACCCAAAGCCTCATTTCCACGTCTCCACAAAGCTCTTGATACAGGGGATGCAGTTGGTTCCCACGAACGCCACATTCAATAGTTTCACAGAACCAATCGGTATTCAGCCGAGCTACTCTGCTTTCACAGCAAAGAAAAGGAGAAAATGATTGACAAGTTTTGAGATAACAAGCTGTTGGAATGAAATAAGACGCTCTTATTAGCCAAGACTGGTGTTTGAGAAAAAATCCAGCTTAATTACACTCGTTTCCTCATCATCACCAATTTTCTCTGGTGCCTCTTTACTCTCCTTTTGCAACACCCATGCTGTCCCTACCGTCACCATGAGATTCACGGCTCCAGTTATCCAGCTATTAGCGCTCTGCCAACTTACTTTAGCATCACCATGCAAACCGTCTTCTTCAACAGTCACTGCAATCGCGCCTTCAAGCACCACTGGGACAGAGTCTTCTACAACCTTTTTCTCTGAAACCACGGCTGTTACCAAGAGCGATACTATAACCGAGCCATCTACTCTTCTTACAACCTCGGTCGCAACCTCAAGTATTGCTGTTGAAACTACAACCACTACTGTCGCATCGGAGCTCACCAATCTCATTAGCAACCCCGGCTTTGAAGACTCAACAACCAGCCCTTGGACCATCATCGATAGCATTGGAACCTTATCCATAAGCACTGATACATCCCGAGCACCCTCACTCCAGTCAGGCAAATTCTCCGCCTCTGGTGAAAGTCTCGCCAACATGGGCATTATGCAAGTCATTGAACCATCTCTAATAGAGGTTGGCAAGGAATACCATTTTTCCATCTACATCAAGCTTGAATCTGTCAGCTTTTGCATCTCGCAAACCGTGGCATGTGGTGCAGGAACCGGCTTTGTCAAATCTGCGAACTGGGGCGCCCAGGTGAACGGCTGGGCTTTGTCCACGGTTACTTGCACGTGGAATCAGGCCGCTCGGGATGCTGGGCCAAATGTTCAGGTCCTGACTACGTGTAATGGCATCAGTTTCTATGCTGATGATGCTGCTTTGATAGAGAGTGATGCCTAGAATTTATTTTAGCTTCTGCTGAGAAGACTTCTTACGCTTTTAATACAATATTCTGGTTTGGAACCGAAGTATTCGCAACTGAATCTTCAAAGCACATCAATGTTATGAAACAAAGGTTTGCAATAGGTCGTCTTCTGTATGCAATCAGAAAATATGCGCCCGAAAACAAGTTCAGCAGTATTCATTAACCGACGGTGCCTGGCAATTAAGCTATCGATCTTGGCTCTGCATATTCGTGCCCCGTATATAAAGGGGAGCATGTTGGTCCCTGTCAGCAACGCCACTTTCAATAGTTCATTATAGTAAAGCGATAGTTGATCAGACTCGGCCTACCAGCAGTAAAAGAAAGGAAAATTTGGATGTGAAATAGGGGCGGAGCTGAGCTGAGCTGTCGGAATGAGCTGACGATTTATCTCAGCTAGTTAAGCCTAAGCATCTATGCTTAATTGCGCATGTTTCCTTGTACTTTTACACTTCCAGTCTCAGACCCATTCCCCCATTACCATCAAACATACTGCAATGAGAATCACGTACCCAGTACTTCATCTTCTGACGCTGCTTCAGCTAACTTCTGCCTCACCATGCAAACCTTCTTCAACGTTCAATTCTCTATCCACCAGCACTGCTGACCCTAATGAAGTTGAGGTTCCTACTAGAGGCTTATCTTCTATGTTAACCGTGGAACCGGAATCTGCCATCGCTACAGACTTATCCTCTACGATTTCCTCTGCTGAAACTGAGTCTGGCACGTCAAATGCGGTGTCGTCTACAACCTTTGCTGTAGAGACAGAGACACCTACAGCTTTCGTCTCTGAAGCCATAGCCATTACCGAAAGCACCACTGCGCATGAGACACTCACCGCTTCAAACTCAGAAATAACTTCATTTATTACCTCAAATGATGAGGCATCCACCACCACAGAATCTGCTTCGCAAAAACTCACCAACTTGATCCGCAACCCTGGTTTTGAAGAATCCACCATCACACCTTAGGAAGCAATATCAAACAACGGTCGCGGTTGGCTATCTATACGCAGCGATGTATCTCGTCCAGGATCTCTCCAGGCAGGCGTTTACGACTCATCCGCCCCGCCTTCAGGAGGCCTTAAACGCAGGCTTATTCAACCATTGATCTGGGGCGTCAAACAAGCTATCGAACCTTCTTCAGTCATCGTCGGCAAAGAGTATCGCTTTTCAGTCTTTGCCAAAATTACAGCATCTGACCGTTGCAACATTCAACGTTTGGCATGTGGTGCAGGAGTAACAGGAGTCAGTTCTGGAGATTTTGGAGGAGCTCTGAACACATGGGCCTTGGGAGCAATTAGCTGCACATGGAATCGGGCTCAAGTGGATGCTGGACCTTATGTTTCGGTGATAACTATTTGTAATTCTGTAACTTTCTCCATCGACGATGCGGTCTTGATAGAGAGCGAGGCATCGGAGTATTAATACGTAGTTATAGACCTCTAATATTTTCAATAGAAAAAGTATCTTACTGAAGTTAACTGTTTATAAAGTATTCTTAATTTAAGTTAAAGAAGTTTCTATCAATTTAATCATCGGAAAATATTGCATTTAATATCTGTTGTATAATGTTGGAAGTGTGAGACCATTCTGGTAATTAAACTAACAAGAGAAAGACAAAGGAATTGTGATAAAAAATCATTACGCAGACCCAAACAATGACAATCAAGCTGGCCTGTTCTTAACGGCAACACTGACTCCAGCCTTGTCCCAGTCATAATCGAAGCCGGTCCCAATCAGAATACACATGTTGGTATCTGTCTGAAACTGCGCGTAATCGCAATCGTTATTCCGACCGCAAGCATTGATGCACTTTTCCATTGTGCTGTCTCTGAGGTATTGTAGGTCTTCGTAGCCGTAAAATCCCCAATTGCACCTGAGCTCATATTCGAAGCCTAAGTCGTCCGTGTAGGGGTTGGCAAGACCAGCACATTGAGCTGCTGGAGCCTCAGGAGCCTCGGAAGTGGCCGTAGCCTCAGTGATGCTAGTAACCGTAGTGGGAAGCTCTTGGTTGGTGGTTGTAAAGAGCGTAGTTGTGTCGGATTCTGAAAGGGTAGTCATGCCAGACTCAACAGCTGCTGAGGTTTCGATCACTGAAGATGGAATTGTGGTGGTGGAGATCTCAGACTCTGAGACAGTAGCAGTCAGGATCTCGGTGGCGTCGGTGAACAAATTGCTATAAGTAGCTGTCGACTTGATGTTGCTTGTCACGGTAGCAGATGTCTCAATGCTACTGCCGGCAGATGAAGGACGGCATGGTCCAGCGTTGACACCCGCAAAAGCGACGAATGCGACGACAATGGAATTTGGAAAAATCATGATAATGAGGGACTAAAGTGAGTGTAATAAGCAGAGAAGGCCTACCACGAAATTTGGTAGCCAAATCCACCTCTTATAGTTTCGTCAATTTTAATTGATCTCCATAGCTTTGTGATAAGGCGCTGAACTATTGATACGCTACTTGATATAAAGCCACATTTAAGCTTAAAATATCCACTGAGGCTTTGGCATTTGGAGTCTAGAATTAGGGGAACATTTCTGACTTGGGGCCTAAAATTGGAATCTGAAATGTTAGCGGCAATGCGCCACAGGGAAAAGTTTGTGCATTGACATCCAAGCGTTTAGTTCGCCTGACGAAAGATTGAAGGATACGGGAAGAATTGTATTCCTATGTCGAGAGTAGTGCTACAGACTATTGAAAGACCAAAGAGCATTCGGAGAGGTTACCTGAAGATGGCAGGTGGCGTTCGTAATACAGAACCATAACACCACTCAAAATGCAACAATCGGGCTCCAAGACAGAATGTTTCCCTTTCAGGTTTGGCGGTGAAATTGCGCAAATTTACATTGGGATGTTATTTCAGAGATAAGATGACGGATTGACTTATGGAACGGGCGTATTGAGTCGACAAAGAAGATACTGAGTCTTTGGGACAGAGACTAATCAGAGAATAATTCTTGACATACCATTCTACATTATGTGCGTATCGACCTTTATCTATTCAAGTTCGTTCCAATCGAACGTAGACAAAAGAACAGATGACCTCTTCATTCTTGTTATCACGCATGAAAAGCTCTTTTGTTTTAGTGATCCAGTCTCGAAGGAGAGTCTCCTCCTCTCTCTCGGTATACCTACCCTGGGAGCCCACTTTGAGAGCTTTAGTGAAGTAACCAGAACAAACGGCCATCATCCAGTCAATGACAGTATTTGCATACTTGTGGCTCGCTTCCTCACCCGGGGCCGAATTGCTTCTGAGTTCATGAATCGCTGGGTGACTAACATCGTCTTCAAAAAGATCATGAACTCTCCAAGTCGTGCTAGTCTCATCCAGCACTTTTCTGACATCGCCAAGCGTTCGATCATACGTGGGAACTCTGAAAGCTGTAGCCACTGATATGGGAATAACTCCCTGCTGAACCATCTGAACCATGGCCTTGCGACAGGCATCGACGGGTCCACTGTAATTCTCGTATCCTGCGGATGCTTTACCAACGAAAGAGAGAACGAGTGATCCGCCTGAAACAATTTCTTGAGCCCGAAGCCTAAGAAAGTTCTCGAGATCGACATGGGCTTGCTGCTGTAGTAGAGTTACATCATCCGGGTTGCCATCAATAGACTGTGGAACGTAGTCAAGATGGTGGAGAGCAGCCAGGGAGAAGCCAAGATGTGCGCTCTGTGATGGGATGATCTGTGCATAAAAGCTTCGAGGCACCATGCTAACAAATAGCTGTTGAGGAAATTGAATTTTATCCAAAGATTCAGTCCAGGTGGTGATGGTATTGGACAACGTGCTAAAGTCATTCTCTGGGCGGTCGCTGAAGACTAGCTCCAGTGAGGGCGAGGTTGGTAGAGACTTCATTATAGCCTCCATTGGTTTCAATCTGGCAAATGATTAGTAATAGAAAGGAAAGAAAGACTGATCTCTTACGAATTATTGCCGTGTGCAGATCCATATTCGACAATAGTCGTGCGAAGAGATGCACAATCTGTCATGGCATGAGAGGCCTTCTCGAACAGCGGCAGGGCTTTGAGCATAGCCTCATGCTGAAGTGCAGCGTGGGAACTGTAGGCCCCGTTTCCCTGCATGGGAACATTATTGATATGAGAGTCTTTAGCCATTGATCACTGTTAAGTAGAAGAAGATAGAGCGTGGAAGGAAACAACGTTTTTTAGGCAGATGGGGGCGCAAAGGGCTTATATATCTACACGGTGCACCCAGCGGAGCAAGGGTGCGCCAATCAATTTATTGCGCAAGTTCGGCAGTGCTAATTAACAAATGAAATAGAGGCGATTCGCAACCAGTGACCGAGAACGTCGATTTTGGTTACCCCTTGGAGACTTCTTTGTAATAGGCTTAACTAACTACTCGCAGCCGTTTTTTACAATAACATTCAATCGACCATTGGGGCCGGAGGCAAGAGATCGCCTATAGAGGTCTTATTTTGTCCATATAAGTGAAAGATCAAATCCACAGATGTTCTGTTCGCATCTTTGGCGCCAGTAGCTTCCTGCAGCACCTTGCGACCCATTAAAACCTCTTCTTCACCAAAACTTTATAACTGTCTGCTTCCAGTTGCTGCGCGATACGAAACACCGTTGTCTCATCTTGGCCAGGAATATACTCAAAACTAAACTTTCGCAAAAGGGTTGTAAGTGAGATATGCATCTCCTGGAAAGCAAAGTTCTTCCCTACGCAGATTCTAGTGCCGGCTGAAAAGGGCCAGTAGGGCATGGCAGAAGCTTTATTATGGGCGTAGATATCCAGCCATCTTTCTGGAATAAATCTTTCCGGCTCCTCCCAGATGCTACCGTCAAGATGAGCTTCTTGGGTGTTGGGAAAAACAGTGGTACCCTTGGGAATTTTGTACCCGAGAAGTGTCTCCTCTTTAGATGTTTCGCGGGGGCTCCCGGTTGCCTGGCCGGGAACAAGGCGCATTGTTTCGTCTATGCAAGCTTGGAGATAGGTCATTCCAGCTTGGGAATAAGCACACTCCGTTTCACGATCGGGGTCACTTGGAGGATACCATTTGTCAACTTCTTCCATCAGCTTCTTCATCACTTCTGGGTGCTTCAGAAGCTGGATGATAGTGAACAGTTCCGCATTGGCAGTAGTCTCGCTACCAGCAGCTAACAGAATAACACTCTCATCTTGGACATCTGATGTACGAAACTCAGAGCCGGGGGAGTCATCACTAACATCTACAAGATGCTGAAGCAAGTCGTGGTGCTTAATGGCATTGGCCTCCTTGCGGCGTTTGTCGACAATGTCGAACGTGAATCTCTCAATGTAAGGATCTCTCCTGGGAAGGAAAGGTATGTATTTCAACCATGACATGAGTTGCATTACCGCAGAGATCTTCATGCCTGCTTTGAGGCGAGAGGGAAGCGGGTGGCTTCCGTTCTCGACAACGTGAAAGCTGCCACCAAAGGTGGTGACTCCAATAGTGTCAATGGCCAAGCCATGCATAAAGTGCTGGAGGTTTACGATTGCGCTTTTGGAAGGATTATCGCACAGCTTGTTCAGATGTGCGACACCAGCATCGACGCATGATTTCATCAGAGGTTCCAGACTGCGTATGTAGCGAATACCAAACATGGAAGACAGCATCCGCTTGCGTCTGGAGTAAGCCTTCTTCTCAGTGAAAGCCAAGAGTGTTGGTCGCTCTGGATCCTGTCTGAAGTTTCCATAAATGGCTTCCGACTTGGCCCAATCTTCGGTTTGGATGATACGTTTTATCTCCTTGGCATCTCCAACAGAGATCATGCCAGGGGCGAGGACCACTATGGGGCCATATTTCAAATGGAGCTTTCGAGCGAATTGGTGGCTAATAGTTCTGTCAGCGGAGACGAGGTGGATGGGTTCCATAATGCATACCTTTTCCCTTTGAAAGTAGCAATCTCCAAGGGCCATGGGCTAAACTTGTTGATGAGAGGCCCAGGTATGGAAGTGATTGGTGAAAAGAGGTTGCTCAAGAACTCATAGAAGTTAGTTGAAAATGTATTAGATGTTCTTAGAGTAGCTCACATCAAACACCTTGGGAACAATAAGGACCAAAGCAATGAGAATCCCAACTGCGTTTGTCAAGGTCAACTTTTGTAACACTTCAGAGACATCCTTTGATGCCGAAAGTGACTTTAGGACCGGAATGTGTTGAAGTAGCTTGGATTCCATGATAGAATGGAATACGGTAGTTCGTGTTGCTTTCGAGCAGAGGAGAAGAAGGACACGACAACAAGTAAATCGCAGCTCAATGGCGCTATAAAGTTGCACAAACAAAACGTTCAAGTTTGGTCAGAGACATTCGATGTTTGTGAAATCTTTACCCAGTGGCCGAGATCAGAATCGCTGGTAGCATTCAACACCAACGAATGAAGAAACTCCTGTTTGTGTAATTGACATCTGATGAGCCGATTGATTGCTGCAAGATCAGGCCATATGTCTACATGACGCGACGGAGAAAAACTTCCGGAAGAGAGTTGACAAGGAACTCAAAAAAGGGAGTGAAGGATTTAGAGGCATGCATGAAAGTTGCAATAGGATTGCACGCCAGTTGCTTGAGGTTTGAGTAGTTTACGCCAGAGTACAGTGTATGTAGATGAGATACTACAGTTGGATTGGGGTAAGGTGGGTAGAACATATGGGGATGAACCTTTCATCATCCCTGCTGGTTTGCTTCAACTTGGAGAAACCTTAATGAATGGAGAAGTGATGAGACGTGTGGAGTGACATTAAAAGGTTTCTCTGAGTTTGCACCCCTAACTAGCGACAATAGTTCTTTGATGCAGTGGGAGTGTTGAACCCCTTGCAACGTCACTTCGGACCATGAGATCCTGTCCCGCAGGTACCTAGGGTGCGTCTATCTCACTTGTACAGGTACGTCGACTTGGTCTGACAGAAGGATAACAATCCCTGCAACCCATACTCAACACCTAACCCACTCTGCTTATGCCCCCCAAACGGCACGTACGGGTCCGGCTGAGGTGGCCCGTTGATGTACACATTGCCGACCTCCAACTTGGCGGCTACACGCTTTGCTGCCGCGACATCACTACTCCAGACGCTGGCGGCTAGACCGCTGTCGCTGCTATTGGCCAACGTGATCGCTTCATCGAGGGATGAGAACTTGAAACAAGATACGATGGGGCCTGTGAGGGACTTGTAAGCATCGATAATCACCTGTCACATTGGACAACTTACCAAAGTTCTCTTGTTGGGCGATATCTGCATTTGCTGGTGGATTCTTCACAATAGTGGGTAGGATGAAGAATCCTTCGCCAACATCCGTCTGTCCGGGCGATAACAACTCGTAACCTGCAGCATTCGCTTCTTCCAGCACACGTTTGAGTTTGCCAAACTGCATTTCATTCTGGATCGGTCCGATCCCTGCAGTGAGGTCTTTTGCAAACTTTCTGGTGGCTTCTGCTAGCTGGTCCACGACTTCTTCGAATATGTCATGGTGGATGTACATACGACGTGTTGCAATGCAGACTTGGCCTGCGTTGAACCATAGCCCTCCTACTAGCTGCGGAATGATGGTCTTGACATCCACGTCAGCAAGGATAATGGAGGCATTATTCCCAGCTCTGTTTGCACAAGAGTTAGCCATGTACCCGAAAAGGACAAAGAAAATATTTACGTTTCGAGTGTAATTCGTTTCAAGCTATCAGCTGCGTCTCTAAGAATCTGCTTTCCGGTACTGGTGGATCCTGTAAAAGTGATCTTTTGAATGTGAGGATGTTTTACCAGCGTTGGTCCCAAGTCGTTATCCCCATGGAGTACCTGGAGAACTGATGAGGGAAATACTTGTTGGGCTAGCTCTACTAGTTTTAGGCTTGAGTATGGCGTGGAAGGCCTATAATAAGTTAAATGTCAATATATCCACGAGGAATGTTTCTGGGGCACCGTACGCTGGCTTGAGGATGACACAGTTGCCCGTAGCCAAAGCTGGTGCTATCTTCCCCAAAGCTATAATGATGAGTTCGTATTCATTTCCAAGTTCGAGGAACTCGTTAGACATTACCGAGCATCAAAGGAACTATCCAGAAATGGAACCGTTAGTATACTTGGATGGTTGTGAATCAGAAACACAACTTACAGTTCCAGGGACAGATGGCAGCAGCCACTCCCAGAGGTTCTTGGGTGATTATACATGTTTTGGTGTCGTCCTCAACCGTTTCCTCTGGTATCTCGAACTTTGCTGGTCTATGTCAGCATCATAGACTTTTACTAGAGGGAGGACCTGGACTAACATGGATATCGTAGCCACAAAGAGGCAAAATGGACTTCTATCGCTGCATTTTCAAGCTAAGGCTTCTCAGCATAATAATAGCCTTCTTGCCAGGTAGATCTCATACGGTTCTTCCGCACTCCATCGCAATTAAATGACAAAAGTCATTGAAGTGGGAAAGATAGAGATCTGCAAATCTCTCCAATAGCTCGGTGCGCTTCTTGTACGATGTTCGAGACCATGCAGGAAATGCTTCCTTTGCGGCGCGCACGCTGTCTTCGACGTCGTTTGTAGACGCTACGGGGGCAGGCCATAGGGATGATTGAGTTAGAGGGTGTATGCCCTGTGTGGTCTGCTGACTGCCTCGAGGCTTGCCCGCCACGATATTGTAGAACGTATCAAAATTCATGATGAATGTAGAATTGAAAAGTGTGTGATTGTGAAGGAAGCCTGAGATTGAGAATGTTTAGTTATTTTATAGCTAGAAATGACAAGGAGAATGGAACCTATTTTTTTTTCGTGACGTGCAGTTAGGTGGACCGCGGGGAGCTTTTGGTGCTATAACTCATAGCTTTTTAGTGTTCATAACCACTGAGCATTCACTAATTTACCAGCAGCACTACAGCAGCTTTTGGGGGCATTCACACTGGAAACGGTAGTTAGGTAACCTCATAGAAGTAACGGAGCACTTTGTTAAATTATCATGTTAATCCTAATATAGGACATCACTACTCCGTCTTCAAATCATAAAGAAATATGTCAATTCAACCATCGAAGCCAACACGAGCTGTAGATTAGGCCTTTACGGATTCAATCTTTTCTTCCTTCAGTCCATACTCGGTATTTAATTCATCTCGCAGTTTCAAGGAACGTACGAAGAAACACAAAATAAAACCGACAAGGCAAAACGCAAGAGAAACTTGCCATACAACCTTGAGCCCGTCTATGTAGACTTGCACAACCTCAGTCTTGAGCTTCGGGCTCGTATCGAGACTTTTTAGGAAATACTTTGTCGCATGTTGATATGCACCCCCGTTAATCAGAAGGCTTCTAACTCTTGTATCTGAAATCTCAGACGCCACCCGATTGACGTGATTGTTGAAGACAGCAGCTGGAATAGCGATACCCCAGATGGAACCAAAGTTACGGATAAACGTCCACGCACCCGTTGCAGTGGCTACATCGGAATCGGGAAGACTGGCAAGAATGGGCGGTAGAGTAGAAGTAAAAACTACACCCGTCCCGACACCAAATAGAATCTGGAAACCGACCCAGCGCCCCGTAGAGGAATGCTCATTGAGTAGAGTGAAGAGTCCGCAGGCAATTGCCATGAGTACAAAGCCCGAGAAGTGCCAGATGCGGTACTTCCCAGTGTCGGTGATGGTTATGCCAGCAGCGACACCAGCAGGAGCACTAGTGCAGGCGATGGGGAATAGCATAACAGCAGAACGTGTGGGACTGGCCTCTTTGACTGCCTGAAAGTAGACAGGAAGAAAGTAACAGATCCAGTAAAGGAGCAAGCTATGAATGAAACTGATGATCAGCAAGGTTGATGATGTGCGGTTGCCAAAGAGTCGAAGAGGCATGGTTGGTTCTTTGACCCACGGAGCGCCTTGATACACAAAGAAAGCGGAGAGAGCAAGTAGACCAATAAGGAGAGGAACAAGAGTCTCCCAATCTGACCATGGATGCTTTGTGCCGCCCCAGCTTAATGCCAGGACAACAGAGGTAACAGAGCCGATGAGAAGCACACTGCCACCAGAGTCGATTCTCGCAAATTGCTCCTTCAAGGTTCCAGATGGCGGACGAGCCAGCTTGAGGAAAACACCCAAAGCAACGAGAGAGACACCAGCGATGGGGAGATTGATGTAAAAGATCCATCTCCATGAGATGTTTTGTGTAAAGGCACCACCCATAACCGGCGCAACCACGGCAGCAATGGCCCAAACACCTCCTAGAATCCCAGCGTACATGCCTCGTTGTCTAACAGAGACCAAGTCACACACAACGATCTCACTCATAGTAAGAATACCTCCTCCTCCTACGCCTTGCACAGCGCGACCGCCAATCATCATGGCTGTGTTATGGGCACCGCCACAGAGACCGCTACCGAGAGTAAATATACAAACGGCCAGAAGAGTCAAGTTGCGACGGCCGTATATGTTTGCAGCTTGGGCAAAGATGGGTATAGTGGCCGTCGAGGCGAGTAGGTATGAGTCGATGATCCATACGTAGAGAGACTCGGATCCCAAGTCACCGGCGATGGTAGGCAAAGCAGTGGATATGATGGAGGTGTCGAGCGCGGCGAGGAAAGTGGTTAAAGCGATGGCGACGAAAATAAGCCAGAATCGGGCTCCCTTCTTGGTTGATGCAGGTATTGGTTCTGATGAGGGAGAGATCTCCGGCGGTATGTCTTCCGCGGACGATGGCGTCAGGACGTTGGCAGTCACGGCGGGGATACGAGTATCGGGCTCAATCATGGTAAAGACCTTTCAAAATCTTTGGCAAGCGAATGTCGATGTTGTTACTTGATCAAGGAGCATATCAATGTTGTCTTCATTATCACTGTGAATTTGGGACGTCTGAAGCCCCCCAACAATGCTTTACCAAACGAATTTCCTGGGTGTTGAAAACTCCAAAACATGGTACGATTATTGCAAATCCTCCATCGGAAGATTTCCACATTCCATTCACTCTTTCATCTTCCAGTGATAAAGGACAACAAGATGCAGAGGCCCATCAGGTAAGCGCAAGCTTTTCACGAAGCTACGATAAACTCCAAGTGTACGGAGGATTGTAAACCCTGTACACCCCGGAAAGTGCCCAATGTAAATGGGTCTCGTTAGCCTGAACTATGAAGATATGGGCATGAGGAGGGAAGATCAGCGGGAACCCCCGAAATCACATCATGCACCAGGATGCAAAAGCCTCCGATGTTTGATGTAACGTAGACGCGGAACTTTTGATCCGCTCAAACGAATTACCGAAAATGGCATTGCGAATTTACTACCCCCTAAACTCAAAGATAACTGCCATTGCATTTCGTTCCCCGGTTATTGGCAAGGGCCAGCTGTCAGCAAGACAGCCCCTGAGGTAGTAATAGGACGTAGGTGGCCTCATAGCATTTTCCTACGGAACAAATCATCCGCAACCCTCATTATATGTCAACGAAGGTTTAAAGACTGGGGAGAGAAGAGAGAAGAGGGAAGCGTGTCGAGGAAGAAACAACTAATTTACTCCATGTAGAGCAGTTGCATATCGTTCGTATATTGAATTGAATTAATGAATTGACATTCACTTCGTATTCTGTAAAATCGTGACACTCCATATACTAGGTAATGAGGTTTGGCGCATCGTAGAGCAGAAATATCTCAGATAGTCAATTTATGTTGAATTGAATATCGGCAGTACTTCTTGACAATTCATTCTTAAATCTCTTATATAGTAAGGATTTAATAAATGCCTACTTCTTAAAAAAAGGAAAATTAAATCTCCAATAGTATTCTGTATCTCTAAGCAATTTATAATGATTTAAATTTCTAACCACCAAAAATGAAATGTCCCTCAAGAAGGCCATCCTAGCTAATACCCTTTCGTAGCCAAGGAACAATTCCGCCACCGTGACAGAGTATCTTCTCAACCATTGCAGCCGTAATCGGATCAAGACCTGCGTCTTTTGCGCGCTTCAACCACTCCTCCAAGCCGACCGTCTCAATTGTGCCATGTTTAGACTCAAGGTAGTCTCGCAAACTTCCGACAGGAATCTTCTGCATGCTACAGTGATGTCTGTAAACCACCCGATCTTGCGTCTCGTGTATGCTGCTTACGATATCCGCGGCCACAGTCTCCACAGGAACAAAGTCGAAATATCCCTTCCAAGAAGTCAAATCAGGGAGTGACAATGTCTTGATAGAGAAGTGGAAAATGTTCTGCATGAGATCTGCCTTCGGAGCATTCTCGCCCGTGATATTGGCTGGGCGATGAATCCACACCGGGAGGTTATATTGCCTTGCAAAAGCCTCCAGAATATGCTCCGAAGCCCACTTTGAGGCGACGTAACCATTGGAACCATCCGTAGCTGGCTTACAACCAGAAACGGATACCTCATAAAGGCCATCTTGACCCGTAAGGTTCACAACGCCTCCAGTTGAGACGAAGTGCACCGGAATTCTCCTTCTCATTGCTATAAGTGCAATCTCCTTGGTTGAAGCAACATTGGCTTGTCGTAGAGACTGGTATGTCTTGAGGAATGAGACATCAGCACCATTATGGATGATCCTGTCAGCTGTCTTGGAGAGTAGGTCGAATTGATCCTGGGAGAGGCCAAGCCGCGGCAATGTTAGATCTCCCGGATAGCACACTACACGCGAAGAAGAAAAGGCTGGGTCCTCTTGCTGGGACGAAGAGCGGATAGCAATGCAGTGAACCTTCGAAACACGGCTGTCCTTGAGCAATGTTTTGAGGATCGACAAGCCCAAGAAACCGGTTGAACCTGTGATGACGACTTCAAGACTCTCAGAGACGGAGAAGGAGGGAGAAGCCCCATGATCTACGACAGAGCTGGTGTCACCGTCAATTCGCGTCTCTTCATCCCAGTCAATGGGCTGAGCGCCATCGACCTGCGCAAAGGAACTATATATCTTGGCAGCCATCTCTCCAAGCGTGCTCGCTTGGAAGAGATCAAAGACAGACAGTGTGACTCCAAATTCGTGGGTAATATATTCCCTTAGACTGACAATGTGAAGCGAGTTACCGCCAGCAGTGAAAAAGTCTGTATCTGACCCAATAGCAATGTCAACAGGCGGCAGAACCTTTAGCCAACAGAGTTTAAGTCTCTCTTGAGTATCAGTAAGAGGCTCAGATACAACAGGTGAGTCCACGGGGAGAGGGTAAGTGTCGAGTGAGTGCTGATCTAGCTTCCCAGATGCGTTCATCGGCAGCCTTTCAATGGGGATAATCCTAGCTGGTACCATATATCGAGGAAGAGGCAAGTCCTTCAGAAGGTTGTTAAGATAAGACTTAACATCACCAGGCTGGTTGGACTTGGAAATGACGGCAAACGCTACAAGGTATGCACTATCACCATCTCCTGTATGACCCTGTCTTAGTGATACCGCAGCTTCGGTAATGGCACCATTCGAGGTCTTGATAATTGTATTGGCGATGTCTTCGAGCTCAATTCGGAAGCCCCGAAGCTTGATCTGCGTGTCACCGTCGATTCTGCCGAGGAAGGACAGGCGTCCATCCGACAGGAAACGAGCCTTATCTCCCGTGCGGTACATTCGAACCCACCCACGAGCGACATCATCAGCAGACGCAAAAGGATCAGGGAGAAATCTCACATCGGTGAGGTCCTTCTTGTTGAGGTAGCCCATGGCGACACCGCAGCCTCCTACGACAAGTTCCCCAGCAAATCCTGGCTTGACAGGATGCAAGTTGTCATCAAGGATGTAGCAGGAGTAATTAGGAAGAGGACGTCCGATGCTTGGATTCCGAGTGTCGTGGTGAGTAGTTTTGAGTTCATCCGGACCGCAAGTACAGATAATGGTGATCTCAGTTGGACCGTATCCGTTGTAGAGCCCTAGTTTCCTCAGTCCGAGTCTCTGAAACTCTACCGGGAGATGGGCAGGCATAGCTTCACCCGCGAGCGACGCATGTTCCCAGTCGACACATTGGCGGAGGTAGTCGTAGCCATGATGAATAACTGACAGTGCCAGCGTGGGTGTCATGAACGTGTGAGTGACCTTCTCGGAAAGCATCAAGTGCGCAATCTGCTTGGGGTCCTTGCGCGTCTCCCGTGATGCTACGATGAGATTTCCTCCAAGCATGATAGTCAGGGCCATTTGTGTGAGCGACATGTCAAAACCCAGAGGAGCTTGCTGAAGCATACGACACCTCTTCAACTTGTTGTAGTGGATGAAACCATCAAAATGGTGAACAAGACTGGTATGGTTCAGGACAACAGCCTTAGGAACGCCCGTTGTGCCGCTTGTGTAGAAGATGTAGGCCATTTCATTGCCCCGCGCACGGTTTTCGACATTCGGGCCAGTTAAATCGACACTGATATCGCCGACGTTGACAAACTCGGCGTTTACCTCCAGATCAAGGGCTGCGTTAGCGGTCGATTCATCCACGAGGATGACACTGGGCTGGCAGTCATCAACCATAAGTTGGAGACGCTTGATAGGGTTCTGAGTATCGAGAGGCACATAGACACCGCCTGCTTCAGCAATGGCCATGAGACTGGCTACGATAAACACACTAGGCTCGCAGTAAACTCCCACTCGTGAACCCTGCTCAACACCTGCGTCAACAAGAGTCACGGCAATTTGGTTGACTAAGGCTTTCAGCTGACACCAGGTAAGGGACCGCCCATCATCGGTGCGAATGGCAGTCTCTTCAGGCTGCTTGTGAACACAATCCTCGAAATAATGAGATAGAGTGTCGAGGCGCGGAGAAGGTATTCTTTCTCCTCGACCCAGGCTCAACGCCTTGCGAACTTGCTCAGCTGTTGGCTTACAGATGTCACTCAGAGTCTGCGGAGGTTCCGAAGAAAACAGATCCAAGATGTGCACATAGCTATCAAGCACAAGGCTTAACTCGCTTTCAGTGTAAAGATACTCCTGTGACTTGAGAATAATGCTGGCAGATCCGTCGGGATAAGTCTCGATGTCAAAGGTAAGATCGTAAGGGTTGTCTGCGTCCTTGAATTCCACAAGTTCGGCCATGCAATCAGCAATCGGAACCTTTTGTGTGGAACCCATCTTGTAATTGAGAACTACTTGGAACAGAGGGCTGTGTGTTGTGGAACGGGGAAGATTGAGCTCATCGAGTAGGACATCAAACGGGATCTCAGAATGTGACAGGGCACTGTTAGCCTTGCCCTTTGCGTTTACAGCAAGATCAGCTAGAGTATGAGAAGGCAAGGACATGAGTCGCAGCGGCAATAAGTTGACAAAGAAACCAACCGTGTCCATATGAGCGGAGTCACTTCTGTTGGCATCGGTGACACCAAGACAGAGATCCTTGACTGAAGCAAGGTCGAAAAGAGCTGCTTGGAGGGCAGCAACGTGAATATGGAAGGGTGTTACTCCTAGACGCGTCGCAGCAACCTTTATATTTCCGCCTCGGATAGTACAGAGGGTCCTTTCAAGTGCTCTTGTACTGTAGTCCATGAGAGGAATGCGCATCTTCGTCTCTGCGAAGTCAAACAATGGAAGTGTTGGCGGCAGCTCCTCAAACTCTGACTTCCAATAAGCGACAGTATCCCTAGGGACCTGAGCTACCTTTTGGGTGATAGCAAAGTCAAGATAATCCTTTGTCTTGGCTGGGAGCGTTTGGCCCGCGTAAGCCATGGCTAAATCGCGAACCATTATCTGCGCGCTGTAACCATCAAGGGCGATGTGATGAAAACCGAAGATAAGATCAAAGACACCGTCGAGGTTGGCGATAATGATTGCTCTGATAACTTCTCCGCTCTTCAGATCGTAGTTGTGTGCTTGCAATGCAACGTACTCAATACTGGCAGTTGAGTTCTGCTTCAGTTCCAGCTTGAACGAGGACTGCCCATGGACTCTCTGTCTCGGCCGATTGGTTTCGCTGTCCATGTAGAATGAGGTTCGAAGGGACTCATGGCGCTGTATCACTTGTTGAAAAGCCTTCTCCAGGTCTCCCACTTGAAGAGGACCACTAATGCGATAGTGCATCGTGACGTTGTACGTAGTAGGGTTTCGGAGGAACTGCTGAAGAAACCAGAGACGTTCTTGCGCAAAGGATAACGGGCCTTCGCGATCTGTGTCAGATACATCTTCTTCGGTGTCTACTTCGCTGGTGACTTGGGTCGTGTTGGGGCTAGTTCGAGCTGACAGTGGCTCGTTCACGGTCGATTGGGTTGAGGAAGCAGGTTTCGATGCGTTCACGGGGTCAAGTGCCTTGGCAGCCTATGAATGTTAGTAGGGTGAAAGTCGTTGGCGGTCACATAAACATTTACCTCTTTTGCCACTTCAAGCTGGGTTTCAGTTTTCCCAAAAGATTCTGGTAGGTGATGGAGAGCTGTCGAACAGAGTTCTGAAATGGAAGAGGTGTTGAGGATCTCTAACACAGGAGTATCAACATCAAGCTCTTTCAGGAACCAGGATCTAATTTCAGCAGCAACGAGAGAGTCTACGCCCAATCCCAGGAGCGACTGTGATGCCTTGACAGACCCAGTCTCAGCTTGAAGTAAGCGCTCCAGCTTGGTGCAGAACTCCTCCTCTATAATTGCCAGGGCCTTGTCAGTGTCCTTCGTTTCAGATAAGCGTTGCGTGATCGACACTTTGGCAGTTGATGAGCGCTCTTGATGTTCTTGTTGAACTGTGTGATGCGAAAATCGCATGTTGTCACGCCAGAAGTACTTCTGTGATTCGTTATCCAGACTGAATCGGTTCAAACCTGTAATGAGCTCAGAAGAATGACCGGAATCAGGTTGGCCAACAAGAATTGCCTGGGAAAACATGTTGAGCAGATCCATCTCCGAAATGGCCATGTAGTTCGAGTTGCGTAGAGTAGCCTCATAGGTTCCTGTAGAGGAGACGTAACCAACACCAAGGACCATGCCTATATGCATAACAGAGCCAACCAACCCTCTAGCACGACGTTGCTCAGCGATAGCGCTCATGAACAAATTAGAAGCTGCATAGTTTGCCTGACCACGATTGCCGACAACACTAGCCAAGGATGAAAACATGATGAAGAAATCGAGCTTTTGGTCTATGAGCAGCTCATGTAGGTTCAGCGTGCCTTTGACTTTGGGTCCAAAGACTTTGTTGAAGTCGTCTACCTTTAGCTCACTAAAGGTACGATCAGAAAGGAGTAAGGCAGCGTTGGCTGCGCCACAGACAGGCGGCATCTCTTCGATAATCTGATTGTAGGCTTTGGACAGCGCCTGCTTGTCACTGACATCAGCCTGATAGAGGTTGACTCGAGCGCCCTGTTGATGAAGCTCTTCCAGCCAGACCTTATCAACAGATGCCACATTTCGAGTTGTCAAAGCAAGATGGCGAATACCACAAGTCACCATCCATCTACATAGGGCCTTTCCGAGACCTCCAGTGCAGCCTACGAGAAGATATGTCTTGTCCGACCGGAACAGTCTCCTACCATCGAGTGGCTGGACAACAGCGGAAACCGTCGTGTCAGTGCAGAAGTCCACTATAGTTGCGTAGTCTTTCACCGACGCTGGCCTATTGGTAAGACCAGAGATTTTTACAACAGGACCATCTGCTCCAATAATGAGGGACGATCGACTGGCATCTCGAACACCATGTATTATAGGATCTGCTATACCCTCTGATTCGCCACCAAAGATGTCTTGCAGTTGGTAGAACTTGCAGTGAGATGGAAGATTATGATGCAGCGGAGAATCGACAATGCTGTAGTCATTGCAAGAAAGATCAATCACGATCTTGACATTTTGTGGCAAAACCTTGCTAATGATGCGCTCTGGAGTAAGGCTGTGGATGAAGACTGCGCCTTCCGAGCTGTTTCGGCTATAGTCAGATGTCGTAAGAAAGACCGCGAGTCCGAGTTCAGAAGTTTTCCATCGCAGCGCAGCACCCAGGAAGTCATCGGGCTCATGAATGAGAACCACGGCGCCACTTTCAACGTCGCTCAAGAGTCTGTCGGCGGCGATGGCAAGTGCAGTCTTGCGCAGGAGCGTGATGGAGTCCGTCTCGCTGGAAGACAGATCCCAAACAAAGAATGGAGGAACGGAGATCCTGGACTTGTTGTGCTCAGATACGGCAAGCACATTTCTCTCCGGCTTGGACACAGTGAATCCATAGCACAGGTAACCAGAGGTTCTGGGGCCTATCTGAAAAGGATACAGAAGAGACTTTGTGACGGTGATCTCAACAAGGGGCGAGGAATTGTCTAGAGGCAGAGCAGGAATTGGCTCAAATATAGAGAACTGACCGCGTCGTCGCTGGATTTCCACAGTGTCTTTCTCAAGCAGCTTTTGTGTCTGGATCTTCATCTTGCTGGCATTTAACTGGTCGTTCAGCGCCTGATCACTCTTGACACGAGGAATGAACCACTGATCACCACGAAGCATTAGCTCCGCTTCGATAGACCAAACAAGATCATCAAACTTGAGAGATACGCCATATATGAGCTGAATGAGTGCCTCCACTAGCCTTGATGCAGTTCTCGAGGTGAACGTGGCTTCGATGTCAATATGTTGCAGGTGAATGTGTTGATACTCGGAGCTCAGGCTGCGACACATTCCAGTTGACATGTTCGCGAATGGTTCGTCTCTCTGGCACCCCCTCGAGACCCATAGGATTTGGCGACACTCATTCATAAGTCTTTGCACGCCACGTAGCTTCAAATCCGTCAAGTTTCTCAGAATTGGATCATCTAGATCTTCCAAGACCAACGCAGATCGAACTTGAACAGTAGAAGAAACTAGATCTTCAAAGCTGTTGATGTGCTGAATAACAGGCTGAGTGCGACTGGAGTTTAAAAGATGTTGCACAGGGATCATGCTATGCATCAGCCTCATAGCTTCCTTTGCGATATGCATATACTTGCCACCGATAATGGTAATGGATTGTGATGCGAGCCAGTCTCCAGGCACAGCCAGTGGCTGTCTCAAAACTTGAATCCTGTCGTCAATAGCCTGCGACAACATAACTGAAGTCATGTACTTCTCTTCATTCACAAAGTCATTGACAGTCTTATCCACGCCCGAAAATCCAGTCTGCTTCAAGAGCGAGTCCCACTGAGCCACGGGGATGGTAGGCCCATAACGACGTCCATCCTCGCCGCCCAGCCACCACCCTGAGAGACCGGACATCATAAGCTTGACTCGTATGATATCGCTTGTGACTTCTAGCAGAAGTAACTGCCCACCCGGCTTCAATAGCTTGCGGGTGTTTTGCAGGGTGACAGTGAGGGATTTGGTGGCGTGAAGGACATTGGAAGCGATAATAAAATCGTAATGACTTTCAGGGAAGCCTTGTTCTGCCGGGTCCTTCTCAATGTTGAGAGGCTTGAAGATCATCTTGGCAGCCCAGGGTTCGAAGGCTTCAGCAGCAGCCTCAAAGAAGCCCGTTGATATGTCAGTGAAGGTGTAAGTTTCGAAAGTCGTACCAAGTGAATCAAGGATCCCCTTGGTAGCGCCACCAGTTCCTGCTCCGATCTCAAGGATGTTCATTCGAGGGTATCGATGGGCGAACTGCTTCGAGATGCGGCCAAGATATACGTTGGCCCTTTCGAAACCGAGGCCGTACTTGTAAATGCGATTTAGCATGTCATCCTTAACCATATGCTCTAGCATAGTAGTTTGCTTGCGAACAACGGCTGGAAGGTTCTCTCCGACAGCTTGAATAAGCTGAAGATCAATACGACCAGGGAACTTGGTAGCTTGCTGCATGAGCCACTCTAGAGAGTCACCAGACCATTCTTTCTTGACTGTGGGGTGTTTTCCAGATTCGATCGCGGGGAAGAGAACGTCAATCCATTCAAAAATACGCTGGAAATGCCAGTCGAAGTGACGCAGCTCCTCACGGCCAACTTTGCGATTGAGATCCCGAAGGTAGAAGTACGAAAGACGCTCGCATAGATCAACAAGTTCTAGATCCGAAGAAGTATCTTCATCTCGTGTCTCCGAGCTTGCGATTCCACTTGCAATGTCAATCTCCCAGTCAGTCTTTGTGTAGAGCTCCTTCGCATCGCCAGGTCCAGGCCGAAGCAGAGACGTGCAAGTCAATCCCTGAAGCTGCAAGATGGGCTCACCATTACCAGCTCGGAAGATATCCATATCAGCAGTAAGCTCACGCTCATTGGTATCAGTCAAGAAGGAGTCTATTGTCAACTCTTCCCCATGTTGCAGTCTGCTAGTGTTCATGATTCGCAGACTTCGGCAGAAGGTAGGGACAAACGGGGCTTGGAGCATTCCATCATCTGGCCAGCAATAGGCAGCGAAAATAGACTGGAAGGCGGAATCCAAGAGAGCGGGGTGAATCATTGCAGAAAAGTTAGGAATAATTTGGCGGGTGTGAGCAGTTGCGAGGCCAAGTTGTCTCTCTATGGTACTGAGATGCTTGAACTCTCCAGTGTACTCCAGCCCAATGTTGGCAAGAGAGGTGTAAAACCTCTCCACATCGACAGATGTTAAAGAAGCGACTGCCTTGGTCCGTGGAGGTAGAAGGCAAGTGTCATTGGAATCGCCAAACTGGACGCGAAACTGTCCCTTTGCGTTACACTTCCAGCTATCATCATGTCCACTAATAGGAGTAGACAAGGCCCAGCGAGCTGTGGCATAACTCATTTCGTTCTTCTCGATCTCGACCGTAAAGATAGTCTCTATCGCATGGGAGCCTTCAATCAACTGTATAGCACTCAAGATGTGCACGTCAAACAGATCAACAAGCTGAATGTTCTTGGTCTGATTGATTGATCTAGCAGCTTCCATAGCCATGACCAGATATCCAGCCGCGGGAAACACGACTTGTCCCTCCACCTTGTGACCTTCAAGCCAAGGGACATCATCAAGTCTCAGATAGTTGAGCCATCGCATACTATCTGAAGTATCCTCCACGGAGCGGGAACCTAGAAGGGGATGGGGAGGCTGCGCACGCTGACGGTACTTGAGCGACTTTCTTGACTCCTTCCAGAATGATTGGGTATGGTCCCAAGCATAAGTTGGAAGTCCTACAGCCAAGGGTGAGGTGGTAGACTGGTTAAAGGCTCTGTTGTATCCAGTGAAGTCTACTGCAGACTTGCCCAGATGCGACCACAGGAAGCCGAGTGTATCGCTCAAGGCCTCCACGTCATGAATATTCCTGACTAATGTACCTTGATACGGCAATTGAGATCCGCTAGCACGTTTATATGTCTGACTGAAGGGACCTTTGAGAGCTGGATGAGGACCAACTTCAAGAGCAACGTGGCAAGGCTGCGTGGTACCGGCAACAAGCTCAGAAGCCACTGAAAAGAGGACAGGGTTGACCATGTTCTCCACCCAATATTCGCCAGCAAGAGCATCGCCGTGTAAAGAAGCGGTCATGCGCTCACCCAGGACACTCGAATACCATGAAACAGATTCATCACCTGGGAGACACTTGATCTTGGCAGATTGGAGCAGGTCGAGATATGGCTCAGCGCAGGGTAGCATATGATGCGAATGATAAGCGGTATCAACCTTGAGAACACGGGCGAATGTTCCCTGCTCATCTAACAGAGTCTTGGCCTGATCGATGCTGGCCTTGTCTCCAGAAAGGGTAGTGCTAGCAGGGGCATTATTGACAGCCACATCGACAAGGCCGGGGAAGTTCTTGGAGCAGAAAGAAGAGGCTTCCTCATATGAGAGACCAACCGCCATCATGGACCCCTTCGCACCACCCTCTCCACCAGCAAGTCTAGCACAGACACCACGCAAGTAAGCGACACGTATAGCATCCCTGGCGGACAGAAAACCAGCAGCATAAGCAGCAGTAATTTCTCCAGAAGAATGACCAATAACACAATCAAGCTTTATACCAGCCTTGCATAATAACTCAACAACCATGATCTGCACTGCAGTGCAGAGGGGCTGAGAGATAGCTGCTTCGTTGAGACGAGAGTCGTCCGTGTCAGCCATGATCTGCTCAGTAAGGGTCCAGGTCGGCGGTTCATCCAGGCTTGCTACTGAGTCCTCCAGAGATGCTATCAGGTCTCGGGCAAATTGCGATGCCTTGAGGATCTCTCTTCCCATGGTTGGCCACTGTGCACCTTGTCCAGTAAAGACAGCCAAGACACGAGGCACCTGGCCCGAGGCTACAACCTGGTTGGCGATTGGCAATGCAGTATTCTCATCCATAGCAGCTTTCAGTTTCTTTTTCAGACTCTGATTATCGTGACCGGAGAGAAAGGTTCTGAAGGGAAGTTGAGATCTCCTGTGGGCTAAGGTGAAGATGATGCCGTGGACCCGGTCATTGTTGCTATCCTCAATATCTTCAGCAAACCGTGAGATTTGCATGCGTAGCGAGTTTTCAGAATTGGCAGACAAGAGAAGTGGAGTAGAGATAAGTCCGTCAGAGTGAGTCAAGGAAGTATTGTCAAAATGCTCAATGATAGCGTGGACATTGGTTCCCCCGAAGCCAAAAGAGTTGACGCTCGCGCGTCTGGGAGATCCACTAGCCAACACAGGCCAGGTCATGACTTCAGTTGGGACTTTCAGGTTGGTCGTGTAAGGTTTAATGGCGGGATTGATATTCTCAAACAGCTGGTTGGGAGGAATGATGCCTCTCTTGACAGCCTCGAGAGCCTTGAGCAGGCCGGCAAGACCTGCACATCCTTCCAGGTGACCGACAGCTGTCTTGACTGAACCGACATACATGGGCTCAGCCGCAGCGTCACCATCAGCAAAGAAGGCCTCGTGGATAGCACGGGCCTCGAGGGGGTCACCTGCAGGTGTACCAGTTCCATGAGCCTCGAAAAACTGGCAGCAGTCTTTGAAGACATCCAGGCCAGCATTCATGTACGTCTGACGAATGAGTGCTTTCTGAGCATCTGGGCTTGGCAATGTAATTCCATTCGTCCCTGTCATGTTTTAGTGACTAGCGTTCAATTTCTATCGTATCATGGGCGAAACTCACGTCCGTCTGAGTTGACTCCAATTTCTCTAATGATTCCATGGATATAATCTCCATCCTCCAATGCATGTGAAAGAGTCTTCATCATGATTGCTGCAACACCTTCGCCTCGAGCGTATCCGTCGGCAGAGGCATCCCACATTCTGCTACGTCCCGTTGGAGAGAGCATATGTAGCTTGGACTCTGAGATCATCATCTCCGGACCCAGAATGAGATTGGATCCTCCTGCGCAGGCCATACGTGAGACGCCATTGCGTAGGGCAGTGACAGCATCGTATACGGCAACAAGACTAGAAGAGCAGGCCGTATCGATAGTCATAGAAGGCCCCTTCCAGTCGAACAGGTAAGAGATTCTGTTAGACAGAATACTGCACGCAGTGCCGGTGGCCATATACTTGGGCATATCATGGGGGTCGCGTATAAGCATTTCATGGTAGTCACCAGTCATGCATCCAACATATACCGCTGTATCAGACCCTTTGAGATCTTCCATAGGCAGGCCAGCTGCCTCGGTAGCCTCGTAAACAGCCTCAAGTAACAGTCGCTGCTGCGGGTCCATGGCCTCAGCCTCACGTGGGTTGATCTTGAAAAATGCGGCATCAAAGACCCGAATATCCTCAGATAGCAGATATGCTTTCTTGACATCGGTGCAGCCACTCTTTTCACCATTAGGACTATAAAAGCCTTCAATATTGAAACGGTCGTTGGGAATAATGGACTGAACGTCTTGTTTCTCGCAAATGAGATCCCATAGTTTCGAAGGGTTATTGGCACCGCCAGGGAATCGGCACGAGCTCCCAATGATGGCTATAGGTTCTTTTGCAAGTCTTGGATTGCCCATGATGGTTGAGTTTGTTGATAATGATTTGTCAAACTAGTGTATGAGGAAAGATGTTCACGAATTCACTTTTACTTCTAAAGGTAGAGCAACAAGCAACTTCAAAATCCTGCGTATAAAGTGCGGCCTATCATATTTCCTTTTTCCACAGTTTCAACTCTGAGGCCTTGATTCCTCAGGACTATGAAAGTCGTAATCCTCATCGAGACCCATAAATCAATCCTCTGTAGGATTTCAAGATGCCTCACAACCTTCCCCTTCCGCCCTAGCCAAGGGGGTGTGCAGCGATGAGTCTGGGCGTATACCAAAGTTGTGACTCAAGGTTGTATGGATTCTGGAAGGCATCATCATACCATGTTAGGTTTCTTGAGTGATTTTCTTCTCCCTGTCTTGCTTCTCACCATAACGATGTCAAAACATTATGCAGGGATGCATATCTATGATGGTTCGGGATCTGACACTTGGTTTAACTTCTCTGCTGACTCGTGAGCACCTTGAGCTTCCCTATGGACCGTGTGTGCGGAGGGAACGGCCCGCATTTACCCCTGGATGGTCTCATCTGCCCGTTGCTGTTCTTGCATTTCTAGCGTAGCATGTGTAGGGTAGGACTAGAAGTGCCATAAAACCTAAAAACCTTTGATATTACGACACCTCGGGATACGCCCGCAGAAGGTGATAATGCTTACGAAGGCTCGCTCGGCATTGGGCAAGCGAGGA
Organism: Fusarium burgessii; assembly: GCA_002980515.1. NCBI lineage: Eukaryota > Fungi > Ascomycota > Sordariomycetes > Hypocreales > Nectriaceae > Fusarium > Fusarium burgessii. The sequence continues at coordinate 40,762 of PVQA01000100.1, read as the reverse complement.
TTTTCTCAGGTTGCAATGCAACTCCAACGAGTCAGCTGTGTCCTGACTTGCAAAATTATAGACTGGCGTGAATAGTTATTGTCGCCCTGGCCATTTTAGAGAACATGCGAGAGAGATACATCTTGTTTCCCCCCAAAAAGTTCTTTCCCTTTCTCTCCCAATCTCAGCAGCCCAGCATGCACAAAGTCTTTGCTTCCAATTTCTTCAACTTTGAATTCCTTCGCCTCCTTGGAACAGTGCCCTTTCAGGGAGCTGAAGTCGGCGAGTGCCTAGTCACTGCCGGGGGCATCAAAGATGGTGACCCGGAGAGTTGGTACCGGGGATGGCAAGAGCAGGCCCAGAAGGCTGAGACTCTAGCAAAAGAAGCCTCCGCTGTTGGTGATAAAACCGCAGCATGCTGGGCTTATATCCGAGCGGCCAATTATTGGCGCGCCAGCGAGTTCATGCTTCACTGTAACCCCAACGATCCTCGCATCTTGGCTTCCTCAACGGCCAGTGTAGAGGCATTCGACAAAGGATGGATTCTTCTAGGCGCAACTGTCAAGAAGTTTGATATTCCTTATGAGAAAAATCTCAGATTACCGGGTCGACTCTTTCTACCCGCTTCACATCACAGGCTCCCTGGAAAGATTCCTGTCGTTCTTCAGACTGGAGGCTTTGACTCAACCCAGGAAGAACTTTACTTCTACGGTGCTGCCGGTGCTCTTCCTCGAGGGTATGCCATGTTCAGTTTTGACGGACCTGGTCAAGGTCTTCCCCTCCGAGTAGGAAAGCTCAAGCTCCGCACTGACTGGGAGAGGGTCGTTACTCAAGTCTTGGACTTTGTCACGACTGAGATTGCTATCGAGTATGATCTTGACCTGGAGCGTCTTGCCATCTTTGGTGCATCCCTTGGTGGTTACCTGTCACTACGAGCTGCTGTGGATTCTCGAATCAAAGCGTGCGTCTCGTGCGATGGGCCTCTGGATCTCTTCGAGATCACTCGTAGCCGAATGCCGGCTTGGTTCATCAACGGCTGGGTCTCGGGTTGGCTGAGTGACCATGTCTTCAACTGGGTGGTGAACCGTCTCACATCAGTGAACTTCCAGGTTGCATGGGAGTTTGGCCATGGAAAATGGGTCTTTGGGGTAAACACGCCGGCAGATGTGCTCCGAGTCATGCAGCAGATTTCACTCAAAGGGGGATACCTCTCGAAGATCAAGTGTCCTACCTTGATTACGGGTGCGGCAGATTCCTTCTACTTCACGCCGGATATTAACGCGCACCCCATTTTCGAAGGGCTCACGTCTCTAGCACCTCAGGATAAGCACTTGTGGGTTGGCAAGGGAGTCGAGGGTGGCGGTCTACAAGCAAAAATTGGAGCTTTAGCGGTAGTGCATCATAAGATGTTTACCTGGTTGGATAGTACTTTTGGCATCAAACGAGATGGATGGTAAGACTTACGGTACTTAGACCCATGTCATGTGTACGTTAACAGTATTCATTGAGGAAACATATCTGCAATGAAAATTCGAGATCTCCTATAGCAAAGCCGGGGCTCATATGCGAAAGTAACAAGTAGTTTACAGTGACAGGGTGCTTTTTGGTTGAGTGCTGTCGGGTCAAGTCCGAACGTGCTCCTGGAAAGAGCACTGAGTTTCTAACTGAAATACGTACCTAGCCAACAGCTCCCCGTAGCATTGTCTCCGACGAAATACAGTCGCTAGACAATTCCCCGACTTTTAAGTTTTCTTACCGATCTACTCAGCCCTAGTTCCTTTCACGTCTCCTCCTGGAAGCGTGGAACGCTAAGATAGGATCCCTCTCTCGCATTAATACCTGTTTCACAATACGACTAGCTCGTATGATTACATGTCCGCTGAACGACTAGTCGGCAACTCGGCTATGCGATGCAACCTCATGGCCTTGGGGCTAGTTTACCGAATCAAGGTATATATTTCTGTCCAAACTCAGGTATTGTAACAATACCCAGGGCACATGGAAAGTCTTATTCAGCACAGTGGAGGTGGTGTGTGCATAAGCACACCGTAGGGATCAAAGCACGGCCATCGTCAGGGATGTCCACAGACTTCACATAAGGTTGCATTGGGTATAAACGAGTTGAGCATATTTTTGACACATCTGCTACTTTGATCCTTGTCCGTCTTCGGATGCCCTTGCTACCTCTATAGATGTTAAGTTTAAATGTATATGCTCCCGTAACTCCGAAAATGGAAATCCGTCAATTAATGTAGTCCAGGTATGTAGGGATGGCAAAACGGTTCGCCACCGGAATACCACCTCGGCCTATTCCACCGCGATTTTTGGATTGGTAACCCGATTTTTGGCACTGGTTCGGGAAACAGCCGAAAGTGCTGCTCTCAAAGCCCTGATCTCTATGATTTACTATAGCTACCCTGTAAAATTCATTCCTTTGATTCAAGTTGTCCTCTCATCGGCATCATCAGAGCACAGTAGTACTAAGCTACTGGGAAAGAAATGTCTTCTTTTGGACAGCTTTATTCGTTTCTCCCGAACGCCAGAATCTTGAAGGTAATGCCATCTTCGGGGTCTCTGTCACCCCTTTCCTCGATTTCCTATCCATGAGCATTGCTAATCCAATCCCAAGATTCTCGCCGCCGCAAAGCTGAACAACCTCAACATTGAGCTTCCAGTCTATGAACATAATGTGACCAACAAGTCATCCGAGTTCCTCGCCAAGTTTCCAGCAGGAAAGGTCCCAGCATTTGAGGGAATCGATGATTTCTGCCTCGTTGAATCCGACGCTATAGCTCAGTACGTCGCTCAGTTAGGACCTCGAGCACAACAATTACTCGGCCACGACGCTGCGACTTCTGCAAAGATCAGGCAATGGATTTCCTTCTTTGCTGAAGAGATCTATCCTACTGTTCTCGAACTTGTCATGTGGCGCATTGGAATGGCATCGTTCGATGAAGCTGTCGAGGCCAAGGCACTATCTCAATTAACCTATGGTTTGAGAGTGCTCGAGAAACAGTTAACAGCGGGTTCTATGCTAGTCGGAAATGCGTTAACACTTGCTGATTTGACTGGTGCATCTTCTGTTCTTTGGGCATTCATGCACGTCGTTGATGAACCTATGAGAACGCAATACCCTAACGTCGTGTCTTGGTATCTTAAAACCATTACGAACGAAGAAGTCAAGGATGTATTTGGGGAACCGAATTTCGTCACGAAGCGACGCATTGGTGTGATGTGATGTTAGTTACTTACTGAGAGGGTAATGCAAATACTTCTTCACCATAGTAAAGATCGAGTGCTCTTTAGTGAAGGCCTCAATGATGAGATAGCTAAGATGGGTTATAAAGAGCCATAAAACATATCCCATAGAACAAGAGATTATTGGGTTTAGTAGATAGAAAGAACAGTATACATTCACTGCTTCTAACTCACTAAGAAAGATGAGTTATCTACCTATTTCAATGCTCGAATAGTTTCTTATCTTGGTGGACTACCTTGTAATGCTCGTAGACAAACTAGTTCTTATGAAGAGGCGCAAGGCCGAAAAAATGTTCCTCAAAATTGAGCACGAGATAATGCCTCTTGAGAAATGCTTTCCCAAGCAAAATCACCTTGGCATCTCCAGTCTCCAGACGCCCAAACTTCCAAACATTGACATTGAGATAATAGACAGACCCCGCAATGTTTTTCAACATTGTTACATAATCTTCTGCCGGTATCGTATAGTTTCTTGCTCCATCGAGCTCATACACAAGGTCCGGATAGTCCCCCAAGCCGTTGCAGTCAACCGTGTACCAATGCTGCTGCCTGGTATTGTATCCGGTCGATCCCTTCTCCGTAAGGTGCTCAATGGTTACATTTGATGCAAGCTCGGCGCTTGGAATGCGCTCAACAAGCTTACTGTACCCGTTTTCTGACAGGGGGTGCACCCAGCCCCTCAGATCCTTTGTTTACCACTGCTAGTGGGGATGCGCCTTTTCTCACCTGGCACAGCCTGGAAAGGAACAGCATAGTTCTTGGACCAGGTCCTACTCTTGATCCACATTTCTGTTAAGTGAGTACTCCAGCAGTTGCTGCGGGGAGGGTTCACGGGGAAGAACGGTTGTGAATCCCATAGGACTGCATCTTGCTGTCCTTGTACATTGTCTTATCTGTTCCTCTGAACACGATTTTTGAATCTCCTCCATGACAAGTAGCCTTTGATCGAAGCACGTCACAAGTGTGCCAGCCAACAATCGGTGCCAGCTTGACATCCCCCCACGCCTCTCACAATAAAAAAAATAAAAATAAAAGGCCAGAAATTAGACATCTTTAACGGCTCTTGATTGATTTGAAAACACGAATCAAATTTAGTCACTTCTTTCTTGGTCACTGTAGCTTTTCACTCGTTACTATGACCCATCTACCGAAACTTCTCTGCCTTCATGGCGGTGGTGCCTCTTCACAGATCATGCGCGTCCAGCTTGCCAAGTTAGAACGCGCGTTGAACAAATCTTTCCAATTCATTTATCTCGAAGGTCCTCTCAACAGCGCTCCAGGACCTGGTGTTCTCCCCTTCTTTGAGAACTGTGGTCCATACTCCTGTTGGGTCAGTGACGATGGCTCACTGGCACCTAAGGATAAGAGGAAGGAAGAAGAAAGCGCCATAGCTTACATAAAGAACTTCATTCTCCAGTACGGACCTTTCGCTGGTATTATTGGCTTCTCACAGGGCGCGCGTGCGGCAGCAAGTATCCTACTGGAGCAGCAACGAGAGCCCTTTGCACATGATCCTTTGTTTGGCGTTTTCTTATGCGGAACATTTCCTCCCTTTGTCTATGATATGGAGATCAAGTTGCCTACTTTTCATTTGTTAGGCCTGTCAGACCCTTGGAAGCATCAGAGCGAAGAGCTGCTAAGCCACTGCACGCAGCAAAGTGTCAAGAGGGTTATCAAATTCAATGGCGGGCACCATGTACCCGCGTGCCCTGATGTGATTCAACAGATTGCGAATTCTATATCAATGATTTATCAAATGTCTCATAGGAGGAAGATTTCTCATCTGTGGAAATACCGGGTTTCGAGTTCTCTGGTTCCAGCGATCGATGCTTAAATTGAGATACAGCGGTATCTTGGCAGATGAGCTAGACAAGGAAGCTCTTTGCATGTCATAACCCTATAGCTCTGGATTCATAGTTGCAAATGGTATCAAAATGCTCAATATCCTTTGAACACTATATGTATGTCTTGGAACTGGTGGTCCTTCATGTATACAAGTTTCGATAGTACCTACTTTGACTAAGAAACTTTGTCAGCGAGACAGAAGTCTATAAATTATCACTTATTCTGCATTCGAGTTTCCTTACAATAGTATGCTGAGTGTCTCCAAGTTGAAAAATCCACCCTACAATTGTATGCCTTTCTCTTGCCTTCATCCTATGTACTCGCTTTGTTGTGAGTTTTTAGGTTGCTATGTATACGAGAATATCCAGCTATAAACACATACATGATTCCAATAAACAGTTGACTTACACTGCATGTTACCGTGCTCTGTAAACTTTCCACATGGTCGTCCGTCATGTCAATCCTTTCATGGACCATGAGAGATATTATTTGAGATATTTGCTACTATTTGGATGAGATGAGCATGAGACTCAATCTAGGCAAACTAATAGAGACATGAGGAATACGTTGTAGTTGACCAACTTCCAAGTCATGCTACTCTCTATAAAACTCATATCTTGCCAAAATACCATAAGATTTAACTATCAATCAACCTGTCAAACTTATTAACAGATAGCATAATTCGATTCATTCTGCCTGAATATGGCTCTTTTCAGCTTGTCCACTTCAAGACCGGTTTGATTGTCATCCCGCTCTTCATATCAGCTATAGCCTTCTCGTAGTCCTTGACATCATAGTACGATATCAACCTTTCAAGGGGTAGAAGTCCTTGCGAATGCATCTCAATCAAGCGAGGAATTAACTAATAGAAGGCCGGTTAGCAAATGTACTTCGTGGTAAAGGAGCAGATTATACGTACAACTTTAGGGTTACTGTCCCCCTCGCTGCAGCCCACATACTCCCTGCCATAGAATAGATGACTCATGATATCTATCTTAGCGTATGCGTTAGGACCAGGTGCACCAACTGTAGCAGCCCGCCCTCTCATTCCCAGAGCTGCTACCATAGTCTCGACAATAGACGGAACTCCAGTGCAGTCAACAGCATAGTCAACACCGAGAGGGGGCAGATGCCTTTGATGGCCTTAATGATATGCTCCTGGTCCGGACCCAGTACACCATCTGTAGCGCCTAGTTCTTTCGCAAGTTGGAGTCGCTCGGGCTGTAAGTCAATAGCAATGATTCTGCTGGCCTTTCGCGCCTTTCCAGCCATGACAGCAGCCAAGCCAACAGATCCTACACCAAAGACTGCTAAAGAGCTGCCAGGCTTGACGTCCAGAGTGTTGAAAACAGCACCAACGCCCGTCTGTATGCCACATCCCAATGGGGCGAAGAGGTCCAACGGCGTTTCTTGAGGAATCTTGACCAGACTCGAGCGATGAACAATGGTTCGTGCGGCAAAGGAGCTTTGGCCAAAAAACGTGCTATAGATAGGCTGTTCCATTCCATCTCTCATGACGAACATGGCAGCAGAACCGTCTGGTCGCTTCCCGCCGAAGTTGTAGTCATTGAAGCTGTAGCAATATGCTGGATGATCTGATTTGCATCCGGGACACGTTCCGCAGGATGAGAATGATAAAAGGACCTTGTCACCTGGGGATACATTTGTCACATTTGATCCTACCTCAAGTACTACGCCTCCTCCTAAAGATAGGCATCCCTGTTAGCAGGCGTATGCGTAATCAATCACCAGAGACTTACCTTCGTGGCCAAGCACAGCATTCTGTGCGCATGGTAACTTGCCACTTGCGCATGAGAGATCAGTATGGCAAACCCCTGAAGCATGAATCTCGACGACAGCTTCGTCTGGCTGGATGGAGTCGAGATGAACTTGTCGTAACTCAAACCTGCCGTTGAGCTTTGGTACGACAAGAGCTGTTGTTGTTGTTGTTGTTGTTGTTGTTGTTGTTGTTGTTGTCTTCATCTTTTGGTATTGCAGACTGAACTGGTAGCGCCTCAATGACTGCATGGGTGATCTTGGCTTGTTATAGCGTATCTTTTAGGGTATTTGCCGCCGCAAAATGCCGCTCAGAGGCGATGCCGGGGGTCGCTCCGAGGAATCTGGGGTATGAGGCTAACGACCCGCAGAGGCAATTGCACTAGACTCATAAGTTCATCATCACAGCTTTCAGGACGTAAAGATAACAAGCTTCGAGTCAGTTGAGGTAGAGTCAGCACATCATTACAGCTCATCAAAATACTCTATTATCAAAGTGTCACTACCGGCTAAAAGCTTTGAATATGTACATTCTGAAACCCAGTAATCAAGTCATTCACTTGAAGCATACTCGTTTGATCATACCTCGTCAATATAGGCTCATTTGCCGGTCCACCTATATTAAGCATCGTAGACCCAGGGCTTTCCAGCATATCACTTGGGGTTGAAAGGCGATCAACGATTAGTTTCGCCAGTAGCCAATATTCTGGTGAGTAGCGCATGAAGCCTATTCTCCTCCAAAGATCCCCCGTTGCCACGTTATGTCTACCGACCATCACATGCGGTGGTGAGAATGAGAACTCATCTGAGTAGCTTTCCCATGCTGATTTCCAATTTTCAAGAGCATTACGCACGGACTGGAGTTGATCATGACCTCCGAATGAGTTTTGATGCTGGAAGATTAGAGCATGGAAGGCTAGAATATCTGTCAGTATCAGAATTCTATATCTGAGGGCTTCGGCAAATTTACCAGACACAACCGCGAACAGGTTAAGGGGACCAAGATCCGCAAAACACCGCCGCATCTCGTTCGAAAAAGTGTCCCTACAAAAGCTCTCAACAAGGTCTCGAAAAGTAATGTTTCGTATAATGGTAGACCGCATGTGCCAAATCTGTAGCTCTTGAGCACATTCTTCTGATGTTTTTGCTTGAAATACGGCTTCAGGAAATGCCATGTGCATGCTCGTTTCCCTTATGACCATTCGCGGCGGGAAGATTGTTGAAGATGACAAAGGCATGATCGAGCATATAGATCCATAAAATTGTTCTTAATATTGGGTCAGATATCAGATGTGGGTGCATTATAGTGTATCTTACCGGATTAGCTGCTGTCTTGCAGCAAAGTCTTTCCAGTCAAATTCGTCGCAGAGCACATTTGAGTAATCTCGATGCCTGGCATAGATGATACCGAGGTCTCTAACTGTCTGCGAAAATGTTAGCCTTTGTATGTGCGAAAGGAATAATGTTATACAGATGTGACAGTACTGTATCTGGATCGACGAGTCCGTCGTCTACTAGTCTCTGTTCCCTCCCAACCTTGGTAAGTACAGACGATGAAAGCCGCCTGTAGAGCTTGGATCTTCGGAAAGTTCTCTAAAGGGTTCGGTGAAAGAGTGTTTTGGTTATTGACATGATCACAAAAGTCTATGTCAGTAAAGACCATCTCCTCAATAAAGTTATACCACGTTTTCGCTTGCTCGTTGTCATTCTTATCAGGTGAAACGCCCGCGCCTGGTAGTGTTAGACATAAAGGAGGTGTTAGAGGAATACATATACAACGTACCCATCACAGCCATAGAAGCAACAAGTATTGAATTGGCGCTCGCTACATCAAAGGTAGGACGGTGTATGTAGTTGCAATTTGGGTGCCAAATATGCCAAAATAAGGCAAGGTATTTCCGCAGGTTCGCAGGAGAGAAGAAGTGAATGCACGCTTGTTCGAGAGCAGAAGACCACTCTAATTCGATGATGCTGTTGCGAGATTTGACTGTGACGAGTTCTTTGATCTCCGAGATGATTCTTTGACTCTGTATTATATGGGGATCCTCCAGGTCCAGTGTTTTAACAAGGGCAGGATCTATCAATGAGGACTCAGAGTCGAAGCCTAGAGCCACCGTCTCGGCTGAGCAAGATGCCATGACTTGAACTCGTTGTTCAAACGTGCCGCAGTCAAAAGAGTTGATTAGTCCAGTCCTCCTGGTGAAGTTATCGAGGAAGTGGAATGAGTAATCCTCAAGGTGAATTTGAGGGTTTGTTGACGGGATTGGAAAATGCCCAGAGGCGAGATTAATAAAGTCTAGCCAGTCTTGATTGTTATCTGAGCCATAAAGCATGTCCGATACCGAATTGGAGTTGCCGAGGTAATCGAAGAGCGATTCATCGCCAAATACTGCAGCCGGTTGATTGACAATGTCTCCAGATTCATGATCTAATCGCAGCTCATCCTGGCCCTGACTACTAGTGCTGTCTGTAGCCGATGGTGCCTTGAATGCATAGACACACTCAACAGACTTTCGACGGCAATGGTCGCATGGCTGTCCAGTGCTACAGGCCTTTTTCTGTCGAAAACACAGGTCACATGCTCGTCGGCTACGTGACCAGCCTCCATTTTTTGCTTTGGCGTGACATACCTGAGCATGTCGTCTAAGGATATCCGTTCTCTGATATGACTGGTTGCACAAGTTGCATCGGAAGGGTCGGACATTACTGTGGGATACAGCGTGTCGATGAAGGTGTTCGCGTCGCTTATAGGTCCTGGAACAATCGGGACATGCATATCCTGTCTGCGTGGGAGATGTATTGTCAGACATTGTTTTAGATGGTAAAGACATCTTATTTGAATGGTTCGATGTTTTGATACGATCTTTAAAGATGCAAGTTTGCCATGTAGAGAAGACGCAGTAAAATGCTTTCTTACTTCCGGGCGGGTTCCACGGTCTTCCCCGGATTTTTAGATCGCGGAGAAGTGGGGTTCCGAGAGAGATCCGGAACCTCGGAGTTGGGTGGGAGACAAATCAGGCCTTGAAGAATGGTCACTCTAAGGACAATTGGAGAAGCAAGCAACCCCCAAGACAAAATTACGACGCTCCTCGCGATCTTCCTCGGAGCAGCAAATCATGTCGTCGGAGCTCATCCCACTTCATTCCGCTCAAAGATACAGGGTAATATTCAGAAGGAAACTTCTATAAAAGCCATAGAAATGCAAGAAAATGAATTGACATCAATTCAAGCAGCAGTAATTGCCTGTCTAATTACTTCAAGATGTTGACTTTACAGTTGATCTCGGTGGCCAAGAGCTACGTCCCGTACCAAGACCTCGAGAACAAACAAATGTTATACGAAATGATCATTGAACCCGACCAGTTTCTTCAGAGCATCCGAAGATATTCCAACGCACTCACCACAAGCATGGTTTTTGGCTGGCGCTCGCCTGTTTACCGGGACCCGAGACTCATGCAGCTATTCGACAAATTTACCGAATTTGCTGAGCTCAATCAACCTGGAATTGCTGCTGTGATGGATTCCTTCCCTTAGTTGAGAAGCCTGCCTTATTTTCTCCTGCCTGTGCAGAAGAAAGCTAAGGATCTTCATAAGATGGAGAGGGATCTTTATCTTAGCCATTGGCTGGAGGCAAATCAAAGTGTTGCCAATGGTTCTATCAAACCTTGCTTCTGTGTTGGGCTGGCGAAAGCACAGGAGAAGGAAGGATTCGATGATGCTCAGGCAGCTTATATCGCTGGAACTCTGCTCGAGGCTGGGTCAGACACGATATCCAACATGCTATATGCCTTTGTACAGGCAATGCTGCTGTACCCCGAGGTTCAACGAAAAGCTCAGGAAGAGATTGACAGAGTCGTTGGTGACCGCATGCCAACTATGGACGATGAGAAAAGCCTCCAATATATCCGAGGATGTATGAAAGAGACTCTACGGTGGATGCCTACAACTATTCTAGGAGCTGTACCTCACGCTGTTACACAAGATGATACCTACAATGGCTATCTCATTCCCAAAGGAGCTGGAGTTGTCAACAACGTATTGGGGGTCCATATGGATTCCGAGCGCTATCCCAACCCTCGCCAGTTCAATCCTGACAGGTATCGCGATGACTTTCAGAGTTTGGCAGACGCGGCTGCAAATCCGGATGCTTCAAAGAGAGATCAGTTCTCTTTCGGGGCAGGTCGTCGCATTTGTCCTGGAATTCACGTTGCCGAACGGAGTTTGTTCTTGGGCATGGCACGCATGTTGTGGGCATTCGACATCAAGCCTGTTGTCAATAACAATGGCAAGCCCATCTTACCAGACCATGAGAAACTTACCCAAGGTTTCGTATGCATGCCTGAGGAGTACCAAGCTCAGATCATTCCAAGATCCGAGGAGAAAATGGCACAGATTATTGAGACTTGGAAGAAAGCAGAACAAGAAATTCTAGACTCTAAGACTAAGCAATGGTGTTAGAGAATTGGTTTCTCAATTAATAATTATGTATCTATCAAGTTTTCATTGTTGACTAAAGTCAATCGGCAAGAATGGCACTACAGCATTGCTTCATCATGTGTCCCAACACTATTCATATCTCGGAGGCAGATCGTAAAATCTATATGTGTAAAAGTCTAGGCAGAGCCCAAAAGCTTCTCGGCAATGCCAGTGACGGACTGGACGACGGGGTACTTGGGGAAGTTGGGCTTGTAAACGGCCTGGCAAACACCGTTGTACTCGCTGCGAGGAGCCTTGTCACGAGCAAGCTCATTACCAGGAACTCCAAGCTTGACCAACTCCTCGGCCTTGTCAACGGAATCCCAGCCAGGTCCAGCAGCGGGGTTCTTGATCCATTTAACGAACCAGCTGTGGATGGAATCGGCAAGGGCCTGCTGAGCCTTGGTGACGCCCTGAAGAGCGGCGAAGCACTCGTTGCCACCGTGGAAGAAGGGAACCTCGGTTCCGTGGGTAGGGGCAGTGTTGGGAGGTCCGACGACGTTGTCGTACTTGCCGAAGAAACGGTAGACCCAGGTCTTCTGCTGCTCGCTACGCATATCGAGGAGGTAGTCAACAGGGCAGTTGAAGCGAGCATCACCGTACTGAATACCGCTGCGAAGAGACTCGGTTGCGAAGTCATCAGGGTTGTAAGCCTCAATGAGAGACTCATCAGGAATGTGAGCGCTATCAGCATCAAAGGTATTGATCCAAGAGCTAAAGTTGCCGTTCTCAGCGCCGTAGACAAGGCTAAAGATGGTACCCTCTCCATTGGAGGTACCTGTCAACATGGGGACGTGGGAGGGGTAGCAGCCGGAGGCGAAGCGGGCAGAGTAGTCAGAGAATCGGGTGATATCATCAACAACGGGAGTGAACCAGGTGTTGAAGGTGGAGTTGAAGTTCTTGGTCTGGAAGTCAAGCATATCGACGTTGCGGAGGCAGTCGAGCTGACCGTTACCGCCCTTGGGGCAGCCAACCTCCTCAGCGACAGCGTTGAGAGCCTCATCGACGGGGGCGTAGGCGGGGCCGGACATGGCGTTGGCGCTCATCTCGACAGCACCCTTGAGGAAGGTGTTGGGGTTGTTCCATAGGTAGTGGTCGACCTGGACACCACCTGAAGAGTGACCACCAAAGACGATATGGTTGGGGTTACCACCAAAGGCTGCATAATGTTAGATAAGATTTACGTATATATGATGGATCAGAGTGAAACATACCCTTGATGTTCTTGTGGACCCAGTCAAGAGCCTTGTCAACATCCAAGATGCTAAAGTTTTGCGTCTCATCAGGGTTCGCGCTCTTCAGCTCAGAAGAATGAGGCGAAGCAAAGATGCTCTCGCGAGTGTTGAAGTTGACATAAACAACACCATTGCGGGCAAAGTTTGTGCCTTGGATTTGGGGGTTGCTGCTTGAGCCTGTGACCATAGCACCACCATACATGTAAACAAATACCTAGTGGGTGTCAGTTACATTTGTCTCGGAAAGATCTGCGGGGGGGGACCAAGGCTGACAGGCATGTTCTTGCCCTTGGAGGGGGCCCAGATGTTAAGGTTCAGACAATCTTCATCTTGGCGGGTGAATGCATTGTTTGAGATGGCTTGAGGACATGTCGCACCATATGACGTAGCGTGGAACTTGGAGCGAGACTTGGGAAGATCCTGAGGAGCCTTCCATCTACACCAGTGTCAGCTCATCAATACCTGAAACATTACACGACAATGGCCTACCTGTTCTGGCCACCAGTAGAAGCCGCAAAAGGAACACCAAGATAAACAGCGTTACAGTGCTTGTCACGGAAACCATGAATGTCACCCTGAGGAAGAGCAGCACGCGGGACAGGAGGACAAGGAGGCTGGGGAGGCGTCGCAGTCACAGGAACAAGACACGTGGCGGCCAGGACTAAACCTGTTGTTGTAAACATGTTGCTGAGGCCCATGATGAGATGTGATAGCAGAAAGGGTGAAGATCGACTGAGACACAAGAAAGCTTGAAGAATGAGTGGACAGAAGTTCCTGCAGTGCTAGTTTTTATCACCAAAATATCTCTGCTATTACTCGATTCGCCTATATCACCTACGAAGAATTTCCGACAGGCGGACGCTAAACTACAAAGAGATGTCTGAGCGATCTTGGCAGCGGATTCAGGCCTCTTTAGTGCTGTGCCTTCTAACTAAATATGGTAGGCCACAGCCGGTAGACGTAATGTTATAGAGTTTAGCGGAAACGTGCACCGGCCGATTTTGTCATGCATGATCCGAGTCATGGATCCAGGATGCCTGTAAAATCTCAAGTAAGAAAAAAATGGCATCGGGACAAAAAAAAAAGGGGGTTGACGGGAAATACGGGAGGCGGAGGAGACTATTGAATAGAAACACCGGAAATACAGCGTAGGGCACAAATTGAGCGGCTTCACAGCCAACTTGATTAGTTGTAAGCCATTGCCGCTGATAGCATCGCAGTAGGCGGTTTTCGATGATGGAAAATGAATCCATATGTCATTATCGATCCCACATCGCTTATCCATCGCTGTAGATGACAGAATTTGTGGACTTTGATACCTTGATGGCTGAGATTATCCCCCAAGATAGGAATTGATCGGCCAATCTCCCCCTGCTGAATCGCTACCAGTTCGCCGACCGAGTTTTGTAATGTAACAGGACAACGTGGATCATGCATCGGGATTGGAACCCTTACGACGATCCTCCGAGCCGTATCCCGAAGCGAAAGCTTACGAGAGAATCCCTCTCGGCCCCGACAAAAACTTCCTTGCATATCAACCAATCCCATCAACGCGACCTCAACCCAATGCTTAATTCCGCTGAGCGTCTTGAGTCAGAATATTAGAAAACAAGACACTAATGAATAACACCTTACGAGATACAACCATTGCCAATATTCGGCCGACCTTCCACCTACCGAGGTTTTCTTTCCGCCATCACTAGTTCAGGTGTACAGTTTGGCATGACTGGATGAGTTACCTCACAACTCCACATGGTTTCCTTTTTGACTTCGGAGCTAGAGACAAGTCTGTCACAGCTCTCCACAGAATTAACGGCTTCTGGAATCTCAGTGATAATCTCTTACACAATGAGCTGATACCAAGCACCAAGTACCCGGGTCCTGATGATCAGGGGGGGTTAGATCGGAACCTTCGGTAGGAATAAGTCTTGCTGCATCCCACTTGACTTTTTGTGCTGGGTTGTTTTGCAGATCAACGTCGCAATGGCTGAGGGTCTGGGACAAGTTGTAAGTTTTGCTTTTTTTTATGAATGTTCTTGATGTTTTTTTTACTGATGCTTCTAGATTTCGTGGTACATTTGTACCGTCATCGCGTGCATCTTTTTGATTCTGAGAATATGGGTTCGCACGCGCAAGGGCCTGTTGGCGATCGATGATGGACTTATTATTCTGTCGGCGTGTTGCTTGATTGGGGATTTGATCATTCAACAGCATATGTGGAATCTGGGTATGGCGGATATTCCAAATGCCTCTCGTGAGAACTTTATCCAGATCATGAAGGTGAGTTCCCAGCTCCGCATTCCAAATGTTGATGTTGGCTAACGTGGTTCAAGATGATTGTACCGGGATCGATCCTGTACGTTACATCGCTATGGGCTATCAAGATTGCCCTGGTGTTGTTCTACAAGCGTCTTGCTGCGTCCGGAACAAAGCTTCAGATGATTTACAACATCACGCTTGGGCTTCTGGTCATTTTTTGGGCAACCATTTTCTTTCACATCATCTTCCAATGCTTCCCGCATGATAAGCGATGGTCGCAAGATCCAAACTGTGAGTTTTGCCTTTGCGAATTTGACAAAACTCCAACTGACGACTGAACAGATCAATGCGACCCGAAAGAGGCCGAGAAGAACTATTGGTTGACCGTTATTCGTATGTGATGACTGTACTACAATTCTTTGCTCAACACTGACTTTTGAACAGTAAATATCGGTACAGATGTAATCAGTATGTACAACAGATACAGCACTGGCATTCCAAACACTAACAACTCCCAGCCATTAGTTTGCCCATCAGCATGGTCCTGAAGCTTCAAATGAAGACGAAGCAAAAGATTGGTGTCGCAGCCATCTTTGCCCTCGGTTTCCTCGTCGTCATCGCAAGCAGTATGTTCTTTAACCTCTTTGCCACAGTCTTTGCTAACCATGCCAGTCATTCGAGCCTACTACTCCAAGAAAAACGAGACCATGTTGACCTGCACCGTCTCCATGATCGAAACAGCCGTCGCCATCATCGCAACCTGTCTCCCACGTATGTCTCCCAATCCTCTACTCTTCCATCCTGCTAACAACTCCCTCAGCGCTACGAACCCTCTTCCTCGGCCAAATGTCATCTGCCCGATCAGGCTCCAATTACGGACGCTACGAACTCTCCTCAACCGGTCAAGCACGATCTCGACGAACGAACCAAAGCCGAATCGTTACAAACGTCATGGGCGGCACACAAAAACTCGACAACGATTCACAAGACGAATTGTTCAAGGAATCTGTGCATTCGATAGCGGGACGAAGTGCAGCTAGTGATAAGAATCCTGGTATTACTGTCAACACTACGATTCATATGCATCATAGTTCTGAGGAGGAGGAAGCTAGGCGATCACAAGCTAGACTTGATAACTTTGCTTAAGCGTTCATGTATTGTAGATATAATAATTCGTAATAAGATTTCTTGAGCGAAATGGCTACTTGCAAGTAAAAGAGGATACAACGTCTGGGTCGCCGCCCTTGTATGTTAATCGCCTCGGATAAGCGCACAGCTCAATAGCTCGACGCTTTTCCACGCCCACTGTCTCGGCATACAGTGTCTCGGGTACTTTGCCATGCTCAACCCACTTGACAAGTGCATCGAATGCACTTCCTGGATACCAACCCTCGCCGCCTTGGCAATGCGCAACGCCTGGAGCTTCAAAGTACCGGTAATAGTCTGCCGCACTAGGATCTTGTTCAAGAACACGCTTGTAGTAATCTACCGAACCTTTGTACGGGATGAGTTGATCTGCTGTTCCATGCCATGAGATTAGCTTTCCTCCCGCATTCTTAAAGTCTGTAAGGTCGGGGTCTGCTGTGCCCATTACTGAGGAGAAGCGGTTGACAGACTGGCGGAAGAGCTTGCTATAGTCCGAATGCGTTAACTTTTCCAGGCTAGCTGAGTGGTCTTGCGAGAGGAAGGTGGTGAGCCAATTCTGAGCGATGGGAAAGGGGCTTGAAATGCAGTTCTTCAGAGATGTGCAGGCCGTGTTAGCAAGTCGACCCAGGTCAGCACTACGATCAAGGCCATGCCAGAGAAACTTTCCATCTTCAGTTTCTGGTCCGCGCCATGTCAATCGAGCAATCTCGGCAGCATTTTCCGAGATTTTCATGGTGCCAGTTGGGTTTTCGCAGTCTACTAAAGTGCCGACCACAGATTTGGGATCGAACTTGCAAAGATCTGGATCCGAGATAACACCATCTTTAACTCCATCTAGTTCGTCGCATGCTTCAATGGCAGCTTTGGTGATGGCGTTGAGCTCACAGATTGGAGGATAATAGCCTATGTCAAGTCAGTTTGATAGACTTCAAGTTTCAAGCTGACATTCTTACCAAGCTTATTCATAACGACATGTGGCCAGTATTCAGAAGTCACGAACTTGTCCCAGTTGAAAGCAGAAGCTGTAGCTAGAATGCCGTTGTACTGGTTTGGATATCTCTGTGCCATCATATGACCTTGTCGCCCGCCCGTAGAACAGCCCTAGTAAACATCAACACCTCATCTCATCAGGTTCTCGACGTACTTACGGTCCAATAAGAATAATTTGGCTTTTTTCCATAAAAGGCTGCTGTAACAGTTTTACCGATTGTTGCTGCGTCATCTAGAGAAACAGCCGCAAAGTTTTGCAAAGCATGCCAGTTGAGATTTCCCATGCTATGCAATGCCCAATCCAGCTCCTGCATCATGCCCATAGGGTGTCCACCATCAGTTGTGACAGCAGCATATCCCTTGGAAGCAGGTTGTGTGAGGTCGGCAATATTACCTGTTGACCAACCTCCACCGCCAACTCCAACAAATCGTCCATTCCAGCCAGATATTGGCAGCGTGACATAAGTGTTGATGGTGTCATTCCAACCAGGATGGGTATACCTGACTATGACTTGACACACAGGAAAAGGTTCCGATGACTTGTTCGGCCATTCGTTAGTTGGGAATGGTGGAAGCTCAACATTTGTGACATTGGTGCTAATGGAAAGAATCTTGGCATTGGCAACTTCAATAGAGCTGAAAGTATGGTCTGTGCAAGTAGGCTTGGAAGAGACGCCTGGAAGTCCTTGAAACATCAGAGGGAACGACATGGCAGAGAGATTGAAGAAGATCATGGTAACAGAATGCTACCGAGGCTTGGCACTGTGGATTAGATTAGAGGTACAGTTATCAGCTGCAAAGAAACAGTATATTACGCGGGAGAAGCCATTTCCACGAATACTAGCCCGGGTTTATAATAAGCTTGGTAAGACATGGCACTCAGAACGATCATTGCAAGCAAAGCTCACAAGCCACGTATTTACTCCTCTTTACGATGAAAGCTATTCATTGGACGCAGGTACCAAATCCGCGGGAGTCCTTAGACTTGGAATGGTCAGCGCCAATCATGCACTAGTTCGGCAAATGCTCACGGGAACGAAATGCGCAAAAGAGGCCCGTTCTCGAACTATCCCCGTATTGCGTAGTATATGGCAATATACCGATGTTTGGTAGAATTGCAGAGCGCAACCATTCAAGGGCTTAACCTTATTACGGTATGGTTTACCCCATGTCCCCATTGAATGCCGCGGAGACTAGTCGATTCTTGGAATACCCCACGATTCGGTCTCTGATCAAGAGTCCGTTTGAACGACAGATCTGGGGTAACGGTTGACCGATGGTGATGGTTGTTGACGGTGAGTGGGTGGCTTTGAATCATCATCACTGACTCAAATCCTCATGACTCGTTGAGAATCTGGGGTTCAAACTGCCGTATAGTCCAGACTCTCGGACTCCGGGTCACAAGAAGAATCCGTTCAATAGGGCGAAGAGAAGGATAGATAGCATACAAATCCTTGCGTTCCGTTCAATATATCCAGGATGAAAATCCTTGTCTGATTTATTCCTTCGGCTTCTGACCTGTAACTATCAAGCAATCAAACATTGGATGAACAGACCGATCAGACGAAGCTTTTCTCACACTAGCATTAAAAACCTCAACCTCCTCACGCGACCATCCCAAAACCTCGGTGAACAAAACAGCCGTAAAAGCAGAAACTCCATCGCGCATGTTCACTCCCATCAGTGTCCCAATCTCCTTGAGCCGTTCATCCTTAGGCCATGGACCAACTGGAAGCTTAAATCGTTCCTCTTTAACACTAGTAAAACCAGCTTCCTTAGCCCATGTTTGAAAAGAAGGCGCAGGGTCCATCGTTCTTCCAATCTTTTCACAGGCTAACTTGAGGTGGTTCATCATTTGAACTAGAGCATTGTCGGGTTTGAGGGTGTCATCCTCGGAATAGAGCGTATTGGCTGTTTCTTGGAGTTCAATCCAACCTCCAGGCTTCAAGTTGGCGTAAGCTTGTCGCAGTAGTCTAGGCCAGTCTTTTATAGACCCAGCCATGTAGCGACAGTGGATGTAATCGTATGGGATTGATTCAACCCAGTCTGCTTCCACGTCGTCAACGACGAATTTGACATTTGGTGGTACCCAGTCTGGCTGGATTGGACTAAGGTCATTTCCAACCACTGACGCAGAGGGATAATCGTCTCCAAACTGAATAGCCCAGATACCCGTTCCCGTTCCGATGTCAAGAACGTTTAATCCCTCTGGATTAATGGGTGCCAAGAACAATCGGTCTTTTATCGTCCGGCGAAAAACATGATGGATCATGTCCAGCCGATCTTGTTCCTCGTCATCATTCGGGAAGCTATACTGTCCTGCACGATCGCTATGGTATCGCCGACCATGTTTCCATTTGTATTTGAGTACACTGCTTGCAATTGAGGTGCTCCCTGTCGCTGTGTCGGCTGAGAAGACGGACTCGGAAGAGTCGGAGACGATATTATCGTCGACTTGGACTTTTGGTGTTATCAGGTTTTCTGACATTCTGACAGTTTCCGGCTGTGAGAATAGAAGGATGCTCTTGTTTGCACAAGTACTAAGATAGAATAAGTTTGTTGGTTTTATGATATGATCATCAACTGCTCAAGGTGGAGGTGCTGCAGGGTCAACGTCGGCCGGGGCAAAAAACAACTCATCCAGTAATAGCATATGTGGTCTTGAAGGCAAATGTAACCCTGGAGATATTCCAAAAATGAGCATGCCATGCATCTCGAGGTTTCGATGCAGGGAAGATTGAAGCCCCATTGGGATGCTTTTTTTGGAAGGTAACTAAAAATGACGACTGGGTTACTGTTTATCGTGTCGATCCATAGATGCCTGATGTGACGCCAAACTCCACCGATAAGATAAGACAACGTGGCCGAGTGGTTAAGGCGATGCCCTGCTATCTCTTCTGAGACATCATAGGCATTGTGTTCGCACGCGTAGGTTCGAATCCTGCCGTTGTCGATGTTCTTTTTGTTCCTTTTTGTCGTTTCCTGTTTGCTCAACCGATTTGTCATGACCGGAATGCGCGCACGTTCAAACTTGAACCATTTAATTTGGTGGGATTTCTATGACGACGTGCTCACACTGCGGTTTCCCACGTGCCCTGTATACCAGTCTGTAAATCATAATTGCTGGCTCTACTTCCTAGAATGATTAACTGCATTTCTTGACTAATTGGGAGTGAATTATGCTTGGTACCTGTTGTGGCCATATACTGTAGATATATGGCGCAGTCGAAGTTGGTGTCAAAATGGGCTCCATTATGCGTATCAACCGCAGCATTGCGATAATTATCATCTTACACCTATTTATAGGGCCCGCACGCTTGTTTCTCGGCGGATTAGTTTTTAAAACAGCAGTGAATTTTTGTAATGACATGGCTTGCGCCGTGATGATGGAAACGTATCTCAAGTTACGCGACATCTTGACCAGAACCAGGTTGAATAAACCTGACATTTTGGGAACGTGGTAGTCCCAACTGGCGCCTAATACATTTATAAACAGTCAACTTATATTCATAGTTAATCACGACTATTCGCGAGCTTCTACACACATATAGTAGAGTATGCTTTATGTGCCCAATGCAATGGTTCAGGGTAGCTATAGCCCAGGACCACTAGATTGCGATAAATAAGCACAGCATAAATAGAGACACAGATACAAGCTTCTCTGGGCAGAATGAGCATGGAACCTTATGTAATACTGCAGTAAAACTCAACAGTATGTTGATTTGCAAAAAATAAACCTGCGTGACGCAGGTGGCTGGATCTCTCCCGCCGGGAATTGAACCCGGGTCTCAAGCGTGACAAGCTTGCATACTGACCACTATACTACGGAAGATAACAGGCTCAAGCCTGCTGTAGTGGGGTTGAGACAAACACTCGCAGTAGGATCCATAGACGCATGGCCAACACGCAACAGCTAACTAAAAATAAACACCAAGCCACTATTACAATACCTCACGGCACTGCGCACATCAAAAGATCGCAAACTTTCAAGAACCACCACCACCAACCAGTAAAGCAAAAAGACAAGCAGCATATACATCATGTTTTCAATTGGCAAAAAACATGCAACAGCGGGGATTCGCTGGTCGTCACCGACCCAACTACTAATCCGCCGGTTAGTGGCTTGACTATGGGAGAGCGGACGGGATCCCGTATTTTCCACTACCTATGGTCGCATGTATTAGTTGTGCTAACGAAAAGGTCTATAACCTGAAGCTGTCCGCGAACTATAGCTCGCTAAGCGCGCTTCTGGTTCATTCCGCCTGTGTCCATCCCCCCTCTCAAAGGAGAGCTCAGACAAACCTCAATCAATAATGGAGACCATAGCGAGGAGGAATTGCATTTACAGATCGTCTCGAGGATCGGGAGCATTTCATTGGTGTTGTCGTTAAGTCCTTGCAGAGGCTGGAGTCTACATCGCCCAGTTTTCTTCCGGTCACAACTTGCCAAAAGCTAGATCTTCAACCTTGACTCATTTATCGTTTGGAAAGCCTCATGCAAAGTCAAGAGAATGAGTGTCTAACAGTTTGATCATTTGCTATATCTACCTAGATAGCTTCGCGTGTCGGTTCACATCCTTATACAACAAGTATCGGAACCTGCCAGGCCCACCAGCATAGCACGCCTGTGGACAAAAAGCACGCAGCCACATAAAATCACCAGCTTCAACTTCAACCCAATCCTGATTAAGTCGATAAACAGCCTTGCCTTCCAGCACATAGAGTCCATGCTCCATGACATGCGTCTCAGCGAAAGGAATAATACCACCGGGCTGGAAAGTGACGATGTTGACATGCATATCGTGTCGCACATCAGTAGGATCAACAAAGCGTGTTGTCGCCCAAGCTCCATTTGTATCGGGCATCTCCCTAGGCTCAATGTCCTTTTCGTTGGCAAAGAAGGCCTCAGGTGCGTCAAGACCGGGGACGTATTCGTAGGCCTTGCGGACCCAGTGGAAGCGAGCTGCTTCGCTTGAGTTGTTGCGGAGTGTCCAGCCACTCTTGGGAGGTAGGAAAGCATAACCACCGGATGCAAGAGTATGAGCTTCACCAGCTAGTGTGACGGTGATTTCACCCTCAACAACGAACAAGACACCCTCAGCAGTCTCATCCATCTCAGCACGGTCGCTTCCACCACCAGGTTGAACTTCCATGATATACTGAGAAAATGTCTCTGCGAAACCTGAAAGTGGACGAGCGATAACCCATAGTCGTGTTTGTTCCCAGAAAGGGAGAAAGCTGGTGACGATGTCGCTGAAGCAGCCCTTGGGGATGACGGCGTAAGACTCGGTGAACATAGCCCGGTCGGTGAGGAGTTGAGTTTGAGGGGGGAGACCGCCCTTTGGTGCATAGTAAGCACCCATTGTGCTATCGTTGCCCATGATTGAGATTGTGTTTGGGTGTTTAGATGGAGAATGAAATTTTCGGTGAGGTCCGATATCGAAAAGAACTCACTTGCAACACGATAAATACCCCGCATGAACCCCTCCGAAACGGACTTGGACCCTTTGTTTGGTGGAATGTGGCCAATCGGGCCTTTATCAATTAATTCTGTACAGTTCATATGAAGTTCGCACTATCCCTAATCTAGCTAGACATAAACGGGCTTCATCGAGTGCCTTGGTGAATAAAGCAGTCTCAAGTTGCATCACCAATAACAACATGATAGTGGAAAAGTTCTGTATTCCAAGCTACCTAGAAGGTGGTATAGAGATTTAAACTCTAAAATGATGATTCCTTGCGGCAAGAGGATCCTTGAGACTGTGTGCATTCACTCCGAGATAGAGAAAGTGTTGTCTCCTTCTTAGCAGACACATTGATGGACACGGAATCCTCAACAATAATCTCCTTTCCTTTCGGAGCACTACGAGTGATGGAGAACTCGTCCAACTTGTAGTCAGACTTTCCTGTCAACGCCATTTCGGCGAGAGCTTTGCCAAGAGTTGGCACAAATTTCATCGCCCAACCAGCGGTAAAGATGGCGATGCTCTTCTCTGTGCCACCGCGGAGATACTTCTCGGGCAGAAAATCCAGTACAAACATATTGTCTACTTTGTGTTAGCAACAACTCCCCGAGCAAAATGGGACGGTGGTCTTACCAAACACGTTGGTCTGGAGGCAACTGACAGTCGAGGCTGGAACGGTAGCATCAACGCCAACAACATGGTCTCTCACAAAGTCCTGAGTATCTTGGATATCTCTCGGGTCAAAAACATTGGCTTGTCGCTGACTTGGATCGTCGATGGTTCGAGTGGCAGCATCGACTGCAATTCGAACAACATTGGGTGGTCCCCAAGGAAGAGCTGGGAAACCGTAGAAAAGTTGTGATCTACCGTTCACTGAAGGTCCGAACTGGAACCACATGCCTTGCTTAATTATTAGAAGACTTCATGACTGGGTTGAGCAAACTTACTTGGAAAGATAGTTCCGTTGGGTCCTGGGTTCGTGTTAAAGTAGGTCGCCACCATTTCCCAAATATCCAGTCTCAAACCAATGCTGAAACTGGGCTTCAAGACATGGTTGACGTAAGCGCCACTAGTGATGATGATCTTCCTGGTCAAGTACCTGACCTCTTTATCATGCACTGTGGCGTGAACTTCCCAGATGGACTTATCACTGTCCAAAGGTCGAAGCTGCTTGACCTGCGTATGCTGCTTGGCATGGGCGCCATAGTCCTTTGCAAGACCGTATAAGGTGCGGAGGAGGAGCTGCACATTGATGACTCCGTTGTCTGGGGCAAAAAGACCGATCCACTTGGGGTCAAGATTCTTGAAAGGGTACTGCTCTTCGATTTGTGCAGCAGTTACTGGTAGGTTAGCGCAATGCGAATAAGAAGTGTCAAGATAAGCATACATTCTTTATAAGACATTCCAAACTTGTCCAAGTTGGCCTTGGGTCCGAGCAGCGATCCTATTCTCGTTACTGGCTGATTTCACAAGCACACGCTATCTTGGGTACCCTCAGGTGTATCGCCACCCATGTCTTTATCACCAAAGTTCAAGAGACCGCCCATCCAGCGAAGTGACACTCCGGCATCTTTCTCAAGAGCATCCCAGTGTTTCATGGCTTCAATTGCAAGCTCGGCCATAAACTCTTCGGTGTACCTGTTTGATCAGCTAGTACACCGAGTCAACAATGGGCGCGCTTACATAGTGCGAAACATGCGTGCTAGAACTCCAGAACTGCCGGCCTGGTTGAAGAAGTTATTCTGTTCCAGGATCATTACCTTGGCTCCCGCTTTGGCGACCTCATATCCCGCGGCCAAGCCGACGGGGCCTCCACCGATAACAATAACATCGAAGACGTCTGGGTTGGAGTTTGAGTATTCCATTCTATAAAAGTTGATGTCAAAATGTTAGAAGTTCTTTATCGGTCTATGAGTGGCCAATTTCGTCCAGAGCTTGACGGATTAACTCGGTCGAGATTCAGTCCCAATTTTGAACCCGAGGACCCTGCCCTTCTTGTAAGGGAATACGGCTATTGAGACTAGGCACGGCCCGACAACTCTGCCGTTAACATCACATTCCACAATGAATGAAATCACGATGGTTTCTCATGCAGAATGCAGAATGTGCTGTAAGTGGCATAAGTGAGGGGTAAATATCACACATCGTATTCAGCTCGTTACAATGTCTCAGGTCGTGCAGAACCCCAAGTATCTATACATCATTAAATGCGGTAATAGAGCAGAAAAAGCAGTATAGAAGACACAAGATATGGCGCTGCCATGCAGATTACGATTTCGCTACTTCAGTAAGAGATTCTGAAATGAGTTAGCATTATCGACTGGGCTTCTCCATTTGGACTACGTATTGATCTGGGCGTAGCTGAAAAGTAAGACAGCATGGGCCATTAGTATTCTAGACCAGCGGTGTGATGTGATGGTTGTTGTCCGAGCATCTCCATCAATGGGTGATTAGTCAAAGTGGATTGAGGTAGCTTGGGCATGTCGTCATCGTAGACCGGTCGTCCTTTATAAATAATAATTTATAGATCAGAGCACTTGTTGATCAGTGAACCAGGTACAATGAATACCAGAATACAAGCGCGTGGTTTTACTAAAAGATTGTTTCCAGGATCATATCAACATGAGAAACGCAGCATACATGGAGTATTCGGGGTTTCAGCCATGAGACAAACATTACGAGCATAACTATTTACAACAGGCAAACAGTGGAAAACTTCGTTAATACCTGTGTGCCTCTCCAATCTGACGTACAACAGAAGGGTGACCAATGCTGGTTTCTTCACCTTGAGACTGCAGTACATGAAATGTCATATCTTCAAAGTAGACGTATTAAAGCTTTATATATAGGTTTAGTCTGTTTTACGGCAAGGTGTCAACTAGGGTAATATAGGTAATTGAAGGACTTCACACCAGTATTTGTTTATGGGCTCCGGGTATTGGAAAGGTATTGCAACCTTACATTGCGTTGCCCCTGACACTATGGAGTATTTGTTCGTCAGATCACGACCATTCGCAAAATAAACATTTCTCCAACTCGATGAATAACGCTTTATTAGTTCTTTCTCAATGAGGCCTAGAGCACTCCATCCACGATGCAAAGGATGGAGATTTGAGGTTGCCTTCATCTATCTCGTCGACAAATTGATAAGGTATATTACAAAAGTTTAAATAGGAGAGAAAGACGGGCACTTCAAGAAACGGTTAGCAATGGCAAAAGTTGTGCGAATCACAACAGAAAGGAAGGTATTTAGACCTCTTAGAGTATATTGCGACGTGATTGCGAATCAAGAGCAATAAAATAACCCTTGCCTTTTGTGCCAGTATTGGTGCCGTCGTCTATACGGGAATCTGACGTGCTAAACCCTACATATCAAGATAGCATTCCGATGGACTTGCAACCTTTCAGTCTTCCCAATCGAAATCAGAATAAGGTTGATGAAGTAATCCTGTCAGTATTTATTCCCATTGCAACGCCCGCCATACCCCGATGACGGTATCAAGATACTGAGTTTGGTTAAGGTGGCTGATTGACGGCGTTCTTATCAGCCACGAGGCGCTCACGCCGACTCTCCTGATAGGCTTCTTTGCTCTTGGCAATGGTAAAATCCGAATTCATCCACGAAGCTGGGATAGCCACATTCCAGTGCCTGCTAAGGTTAAAACTAAACCCGTCAGCATCGCCCTAGGAACGGGAAAAAGCTGACAATTACGGGTCGATAATATACCGCACAATTGAGAGATATCAAAACGCATACCCCGTACCCTGGACCCGGGTCAAACGTTGGTTTGTCGTGACCTTTGTTCCTGCGGCCCCAGCGTCGATATCCACAACACCATGAATATGACACCCGAGGAAATGGCCGCCAAGGCAAAGAATGATAGATCCGGGGTTGTAATTTCTGTTCAAGTCACCTTGATGAGTCTGGCAGTTGCGATGGTGGGGTTGCGACTCTGGTGTCGGCGCCAGAGAAAGATGCTGGGCCTTGACGATGTGACAGCTGTGATCGCCTTGGTTCGTTGGGTCAGCATCGGTCGAGACGAAGCTGTTCTAATTGTATTTTTGCTACAGGCTTGCGTGCTGGGATGTGGTGCCTCTATTGTCGCCAGTATATTTCCCTAGTCCGTCGATATCAGCAACTAACCACGACCAGTGACGCATTACGGACTCGGTCGACACGACTTCACGTTAGCTTCACAGCAATTCATACTTTATCTCCGAGTAACACAACGCCCTCCACAACGATACATAAAAGTAGCTAACAGAAATGTGCCGTGCTTCTGGGTCTCAATCATGTTCTACACATTCGCACTCTTCGCCACCAAGTTGACATTCCTCATCCATTACTACCAAATCATGTCGGTATCCAACATGCGATGGCTCTACACCAGTGCCCTCACCTTTGTGACGCTCTAGGGAATATACCAATGTGTGGGAGCATTCCTTTTCTGCATTCCACTCCAAGCCTTTTGGGACTCGCGCGTCAAAGGACGCTGTTTTCCTTCCCAGTCAACCTTGTGGTTTGTGAGTGGTGTCGTGCATATCATGACTGATTTTGCTATTATTATTTTACCTCTTCCCATTGTTTGGAAGCTCAATCTTCCACTGTCTCAAAAGATTTATCTTTCTGGCATTTTTGGCCTAGGTTCACTGTGAGTCTTGCCTTGGACCCTGCTTACTCTTATTCACAAGCCTTTCTAGAACCGTCGCAATTGCCATTCTTAGAATGCAATGGCTTCAACCTCAGAAAGATATAACTTGGTGGAACGTCGCTGCTTCATCGTGGTCCATGGCAGAACTCGTCTCCGGAATCACCTGTGCTTGTATGCCAACTTTCAAGCCCTTGCT
This sequence comes from Fusarium burgessii, assembly GCA_002980515.1. Taxonomy (NCBI): domain Eukaryota; kingdom Fungi; phylum Ascomycota; class Sordariomycetes; order Hypocreales; family Nectriaceae; genus Fusarium; species Fusarium burgessii. The sequence goes on along the minus strand of PVQA01000100.1, from coordinate 13,486 downwards.
CGTGGGGATAAAGAGTTGGTTTCCACGACTTGATAAGGGAGATAGCACTGTCTGTCTTCAAGAACAAGTGCATGAGGGCGTGGCCAGACCGACTATGACTGCGTTTGATGGTCATGGAGGGGTTGGTAGTGGGCCAAAAATACCTACGAGTTTCTCAACTTATGGAACCCAAACGAGCATAACAGCGGGTCAGAGTGGAAACAAGTCCAACAGACAGGCAAAACACATACTGAAGTCAGATGACCGATTATCATATATTTTTTTTTTAATTCAGGTATCGTTTTTCGAAGCGGTACGAACCGTCTCTTCAATAACGTTCTTATTTCAGCTGGCATCGATACTGTTGACTAGCCCACATTTGCCTCAAATTTTGTTGACGTTAATGTGGAAAATAACCAAACTACCAATGATGTATCGTAACTTCTTGAATTTTTTTTCAGAATAGGCACATTTCTAGTATCTCTTTTCCAGTCATTGCGTTCGGCAGCGATGGACCAATCGTCATGGGGCATATAGGGCGCCAATGTCATCTGCTAGGGCGCAACTTTAGTGGACCTCTCTCCTCTGCCATATCTGGCTTCACCTCGTTCTTACACCTATCAACATCACCGTTTCCCCTTACTCTGTATCACATTCTAATTATGGCAATTCGATTGATTGAAGCGTCGGAAGATCATCTTCCAGAAATTGCTCGTATCGCAACTTTGGCTTTCCATCCCAGTACAGATGCTCTATCACGTCGCCTATTTCCCCCTCATCTCCAACCCAAAGACCTCCCCGATGGCGAAGCAGCATACGACTGGCGCTTTGCCCGTAAAGCCGCAAGTCTAGCGTCTTCAGAATCGCATCTTCTCGTTGCAGTGGATGACGAGAAGGACCCGGGTGATCAGATCGTTGGGTTCTCACTATGGGATGCTCCGCCTGCTGATGGGGGCGATTCGGGTCATAGCAAAGAGATTCAGTGCGCGGCCCTGGACATGGAAGCGTTCAATGAGATGAAGAAAATTGTGAATCAAGATGCTGTCGATACTTTTGGTGAGAAGGGAATAGCTGGTATCTGGCGTATGTATCCCGCTCACCCTTTGCGCTTTATACACTGACTGTACTAGACCTTGATTATATCGGTGTGAGTCCAGGCAACCAAAGACGAGGTATAGGTAAAATGCTCTTGCAGTGGGGTATTGAGCGTGCTGCTGCCGAAGGGAAGAATTGCTATCTGGTTGCTACTGAAGCAGGGCGGCCGTTGTATGTGGCTGCGGGTTTCAAAGATCGTCATGTTGTACCTATTCTTGGCATTCCGCACTATTCAATGATTCTTAGGGCTATTGACGCATAAATAAGGAAGACTTTGGAAATATAACTGCAGCTTTAAGGCTTAGGATGAGTCACTTGGTAACTTAGGATTAAAGGTTAGGAGGAAAAGTTAAATTGGCAAAGGTTTAGAGGAAAATGCATATTTGGTAGTTATATTATTATCTACTAAGGAGGAAAAGTTAAACTGAAGGTTTAGAAATATCGAGCTATAAGGTAGCGAGGATTGAGTAATAATCGAGTAATTTTAACACAATGGAATCTAACCTCAAATCTTCCTGTCCGGCACAACTAGAAAGATACTTGAAATCAGCCTCAAAGTGAGAAAGAGCAGTTAAGCAATACGGGCAAATAAGCGTTGAAATACAGAAGCAATAAAGGGTCAATACTAATTAAACTTAATTTACTTTTAGCCTTCTAGTATATCGATTTTATTGAGGATGCTCTCTAAAGGCAAGTACCTAGGGCTACTTTTTCTTTAGATAGATAATTCTTCCTTCGCCTGGTTAGATTTGAAGATAGTTAGTGCAGCTAAGGGCATTACAGCCAACCAGGGCAAGCTAGGCGATAACGAGCTTACTGAGCTTATCTAGGTTAGCTAGGTAATTTATAGGGGCGTTCTTGTTCTTGAAGAGTTGCTTATGGCCTCTATTTAGCCGCATTGGTTTTTAATGGTCTCGAAAAAGCTGTCCCTTTGCTGTATAGGTATTGCAGCTGGATTGATGATGTGATTAGTTCTGTAGTCTGCGGCATCTTGGGCCTGATAGCCTATGCCGATAAGTGTTCTTGTGGATACGTGCGTCGCCATCTTGTACGGAAGTGCGGTCGATTTTAGGTGATTTTTAGTATTGAGTTAGCTCTATAATAGGGTAACTAAAGGCAGCTTCTTATACCTTTAGGAATATATTTAGAGTTCTATTTTCTATATATAATTTAAATAGATAATAAGCTAAAGAGCTTATCTTAGGTAATAATATAGGCAGTTAATATACTGCCTGAAGTATGTTTTGAGAAGTATTATTTAGAGTTGACCTTAGCCATAAGCTGCTGCAAACCGCGCGCCCTACCTCGAGGTCAGATTCTAGCACCTGAGCCTGACCTCTCTCGCCATTTGCCAAGACATACTGCAAACACCATATTTCCTTGGTCATGGCCACTTGATATAATCGACCCGTGGCCATCAAGAAGTGCGCTTTTTGCGTATCCAGTAAGTCATAAGTAAACACCTGGCATTATAGAATAGGTATAAGGGTCTTCGAACTTGTTTTGCTTGACATATCGGTAGCTATAATATAGAGCGGTGGATAATATCTGAAATTCCTGACGGATTCTAGGTCTATCGGAAAACGGTGGATATACTCGTATTGAAATTCGTTGGCATCATCTGTACATCTGTACAGACAACCGTTCTTCTCTCTGGTGCCATCTTGCTTCAGGATCCTGGTTTTTTTATGATGTTGATTTGGATTGTCTTGGCTGAGGAATTGAAGCTTCTTATACTCTTTAAAGGGAGGCAAAAGAGNNAGACATTTTGGTATAATGTCTAACTTGTGAACTTGATGTGTTATTTGCTGTTGAGACCTGTGGAGAACATTTTGAGTTGAAGCACCATTGAAGCCAAGAGGAACAGCATTTCACCAGGATTATTATTTTCTACACCTTGCGGCTTTTGCTGTACGCAATGGCAGATGCAATCAGGGCTCTGGTTGGCAATGAGCTATCTATGTTAAATTGGCCGCTGGAGACTAGCCAGCATGCTATGACCCTTTTGAGAGGATTGGAATCCCTGAAGTGGTATAAAAGTATACAGTCCCATAATGGGGTTAAACTTGCCGCCAAATTCAAAGCATTCTCAGTGCTTCAGGTCTTGAGAGCTACCACAGAAGCATCTGTATAAAGTCAGTGGTCAACATGCTGCGTAGCGACAAGGTCTTGGTGTCAAGTTGCCTAACACCAACCACGTTCGTACAACTTTAATGGAAGCACTAAAAAGCCGTGTTCAATAAAAGCATTGAAACACCGTTCCCAAGAAAGCACCGAAAAGTCATTTTTGATTAACAGCACTGAAAATCCGTACCCAAGGACAGCACTGAAGTGCCATAACTGAGGAAACCGTTGTGATTAATGAGAACAACTGAGTCTGTGGGCAGTGATTTACCTCTTTACAGAGACACTGGAGACTTTCTCTACTTAATGACTTCCTTTTCATAGTTCAGCAAGCAATAAATCTTCTCTCTTTCCTCATTAAACAGACAATACACCTTGTTCTCTATACTCTACAAAATAGCGAGGTAGGGCGCGCGATTTGCATCAGCTTATGGTCATGGTCAACTCTAAATAACACTTCTCAAAACACACATCAGGCAGCATACCAACTGCCTATACAATTGCTAAAGATAAGCTTTTTAGCTTATTATCTGTTTCTATAAAATAGCATACATATCAACATGCCAACACATCGAGTTCGATGAATGCCATCCTTGTTTAGTTATTTCTGGAGCTAAGTTGCAACCTTCTAGATACCGAAAATGCCATCCAAGCACTCCGCGAGGGGCTGGGGTCTATTGTATCAAGTGTCCAAACCTCAGGACGGTCAGACTTTACAATTAAATGGACCGATACAACAAGCGGTGAATCGAAACGAGCACAGATCCCAAAAGGTGACCTGGAGCTGGCTGGCCTACCCAGGAAAGATGAATGAATACTTTGAAGAAAGAAGCGCCAAGGAACGAAAAGACAGTCCAGAAGTAGCAGCAAATGAATATTATAGTTCTTTAAATACATTAGGTATCCCATCCGAGTTAACGCCACGCTTGATAAAGCTTTTGTTCCCCTCAATAACATGCCTCAGAACGTGTTCCCCAGAGCTTCAGCCCCCACAGCCTTCTCAAGCATATCCAGCGTGGCTTGCCACCCAGGCTCCATGAATCTGGACATGATAGTCAACCGTTTCGCCGCCCTGTCAACGCCTTCCTTTTCTCTCGAAACATCTGCTCTTTCAGCATCCAGTTGTGCCAATCTCTTAGTAACAAGCGCAATCTCATGGTTTGTCTTGGCAAGTCCCGCTGAGGTCTTGTCCAGTTGGCTCTTGACGATGATGTAAACCTCGTGATGCTCAAGGATGGCCTTCTTTCGCTTATCAATGAAGGTCCGGAGCTCAGCATCCCCTGGGTTCTTGTTGTAGACTTCTTCAAGATCTCTGAGCATTTTGTTCTCGTTGGCTGTCGATGTCTCGACATCTTTGAGAGCGTCTTGGGCTTTCTTTTGGCCGTTTGTTAGTTCATCTCTCTTGTTGAAAAGGCTGCGTTGAACGGCGGAAAGTCTGCGGTGCTCATCGTTGACACTAGCAAGGAGCTGTTCGAACTTCTCGACATGTGGCTTAATGGCATCTGAAGCAGCCTTCAGGCTGCTCTTAAAGTCGTTACCAGAAGGCTGTGGAATAGTTAGTATAAGGTAACGTATAGTATACTGAGAGGTTATCCTTACCAGAATGGTGTTCCAGTCTAATGCTCCAGACGCTGGGGACTGTTGTGGTTGAGCATTTGAGGTCTTTTGCCTCTTTACGGCAGAGCGTGAGTTATTCCCTGCTGTACCATTCACATATGTCTGTTGTGGTGATGATTCAGCTGGGCGCTTGTGACTCTGAGCTGGAGCCAGCTGATGTGCCGATTGTTGGCTGCTCGCCAGTTGAGAGTAAACCTCTTGGGGAGCCAAGGTATTAGGCACAGATGACCATTGACCTGGTTGTTGCTGGGGGGTCTGTGGCGTAGCACTAGTATGAGGAGACGTCAATGGCTGCGAGCTAGCCTGCGTGCGGGGAGCCAAGGAGCTTTGAGAGGATGAAGCAGCGACTGATGGTGATGGCTGACTGTTGGACCGTTGGCCTTGCTGTATTGCGCTTTGGGGCGTGGGGATCCTGGGAAAGTTTATCGTTGTTTGTGATTGTGGGCGAGGGTTGGCAGAGTTTTGAGCTGCGTTTGTAGGAGTCGAAGCTGGCGCATGTTGAGGCGGACGCATGTTTCCTTGTTTAGGCAGAGGCACCGGTGTTTGTGAGATTGGGACCTTTTGCTGTGAACGTGGAGGGCTCTTCACGGCGAGAGACGTAGACGTGTACTCTTGTGGTCCATCGGGACGACGAACAGAACTCCTAGGAGTATCAGATACTATTCGAGATGGCCGTTGAATGCTGCGTCGGGGACGGGATGTTGCTGACGTGGAGCTGGGGTTGGGAGTTGTCTGATCCTGACCAGAATGACCATTCACCTGCGCTGGCTCCGAGCTGTCATTCATCATAAAGGAATCGCCGGCTAGTACATCATCCTCTGTATCGTCATCCTCTATCTCAACGATTTCTCTACTAGGTGGGAGCCGTCTTTCTTGTGCCGGGCTTTGTTTCTTTGGTTGAACTGGGGTCTGCTTGCTTGGTTGAGCCGAGTTCTGTTTGCTTGATCGAGACTGACCCTTTTTGTTTGGTGCAGTCCAGCCAAGATCGTCTTCATCTTCTTGTTCCTCCACCTCTTCTTCTTCTTCCTCTTCGTCCTGCTGTTCCTCCTCTTGCTCTTGCTCCTCTTCCTGATCTTCCACTGGTTCCTCCTCTTCCTCTTCATCGTCATCTTCATCATCATCCATTTGATCTTCAGGAAGGCCCAAAGCCACAATCTCATCAACTGGTTCAGAGTCCGCCTCAGTTCCGTCACTTTCTGCGGCCTCATCATCGCTCTGATCATCCTTTCCTGCGCGCTCTTCTTGTGGTGGTCGTGTATGTTTAGTATCAATTCCCATTCCACGGAGCCATTTTCTAACTTTGGCGATATCTGACTTTCGCAGTTGAGGGCGATTCGTGCGCGGATGGTGATTTGCATGCCCTTTCAATCTGCGCCGCACCTCCTCGATATCAACTTTCCCAGAAGTCATCACGAGCCCTACCAGGGCTGAAAGACCCTCGATGAGTCGAATCCCCCACATGTCAGGTACAAAGCCTTTGCATAGTTCATTTGGCCACATTCCGCAGAACTGGTGAATGCGCGACGCGGCGTGGTAAGCTCGATGGGTTGGATAATCTGGTGACTGCTGACCCTGAGTTTCTGGAGGCGGCCTACCGCGTTTGCGCGTCGATGCGATCTTGGGAGTCATAGTAAATGATTGAAAATATGTTGGAGCTAATACTATCTGTGAGTATGAGTGAGACTGGATGTGGTCAAAATGAGCTGATGTGAATGATTGATGAGAGGGTGGTGATGTGTTTGCGACCCATGAGGTAAAGGGTAAACACGGTCCAACTGCGTCACGTGTTTTGGCGTGGCACCGCACCCGAATGGATTGGATGAACAAAGGGGGCGGAAAAATAATCCCCAGCTCCGGGGTGATACAATGGAATCGTAAGCTCAGCCAGATATTGCATGCCACGTTCCTTCGGACCTTCGGAAGAAATTCTAAAAGGAGAGATAACTATCACTGAAGTCTTGTCTGAACGAGCCTTCTACAATCATGAGCTTTCATGGTTTTAAGATGCGATTTCTTCTGCAAGTGTATGTGGGGTTCAGTCTTGATTGATCAGTTCGCTAAGCATTAGTTAGTGACAGGATCAGATCTGACCATAAATGACAAAAGTTCTCTAGTTTCCAGGATGAGTTGATCCAGGTTTACTGGAAGCTCATTGATCACCGACGAAATGCGACCCAAACGATATTATCATATCGATTTTTCAGTCCCACATATCCCACAATAACCTTTATACAAAGTGTTGCTTTGAAAGACCATCGTAATCAGCAACCCCAGCTGGTCGGCTCCCATCCTGGCTCTTTTGAGCTGAAGATGAAATGAAAGGAACCAAAATTCTTATAGAGAACAGTCAGCTATTTCCGCATGGTGCCACACAACAATCACATCTCTTCCCAGCCATTGCTTTTGTTTCCTCCAAATTTTCAGAGCTCTGACGTATCGATAAGCAACCAACATTAATCATCCTGTAAGTTATCTCTAATCATAGAGGAGACTTGAAATTCTTTGAAATATCGAAAGCGGCCAATATAGGTAGAGAACTCTGCATATCCTCCTGTTCTACAGTACCTCCAATCTCCGTGAAAATATTCTATCCTGCTCACTAGAAAACGGCTGCAAGCCATTCTAGTATTTCAGATTCTATAGTTAGGTCGTCTGGTTTAATCAATGATGAGACTTGAAGGGCGACAACCAGCACATGCATCAAAATAACATGTATCGAGAGATGCATCAATTCATATATGACTAAAAGTGTAAGTTAAACAATAATAACTTCTTCCTGGATCGGTTAGAAGATTAATAAAAGTGTGATAAGTTACGATATATAACTGAACAATATACATATCATTATGGGGAAGTTTTCGGCTTCTAGTAAGATTAATTATAGAGCATAACATCGACATTACATGTTCTGAATAGCTGAATAGCGTGCTATAGAAGTAACCTCAAGCTGTTAGAACTATCTTCACGGTAAAGAACTGCCATAAAGGGCGTAAAACTTAAGACCAGATCCAGGTATACATACCCTACCACACTCATTCACTCGCACTCCTATGTTCTTGAACATGGCAGTGAGTTGAATAGGAACAGTTAGATCGCGAAACCCATATGATATTTTTGACTTGATATTTTTTGGGCTTTATTACGCTAATTCTCGTCTGCCGTCAATTAATGCCCCCTCAATTGAGGGGGAAGTAGAAGAAGTCAGCGGCTGATGACATCAGATGCTTACTCTGAGTTTCACCCATGGCTCTAGGGTTTGTTCCGTGAAAGACTCCTGGAGATCGTCACCATAGCCATGCTAATTCTTGTCAATAATAATATCAACAGCTTGCAGCAGCTGAAACACTTTCCAAATATAACACAATACAGTTATGAGTTAAACCTTGATCGAGCAAAGTTTCTGTCTCCTGTAATAAGATTTAATAAAAGACTATTCGCAAATATGCTTTAACTTACGCGATGTAACATCACCTTCTCATTTCAGTATTTTTACGTTATTTTAATAGCATTCGTAAATGTGCTCGAGTTTGATATCTGCGCATGATAATCACAACAAACATTCAACAAGACCCATCACAAACCCCCGCAAGTACTAGGGCGCATTATACATAATCATTATCTTTAAGCTATAGAGGTTTGTGAAATTTTCTGTGAACCAAACTCGTCCGTTCCATGGTAAAACATTTGTTCCACAGATCAAAATGAGCCACCCTGTACCACCTATTTCAGATAATTGTGAGTCACCGAACTAAAGAAAACACCCCATTCAGGCCTCTAAACCCAAAGCCTTTCTTCAAGAAAGAATATCTCACGGCTAGTTTGTAAAACTGGCGATCGGAATAATTTGGACATGCTCTTGGATGCTCTACAGGGGACCGCGACCAAACATAAGAGCCACGCCCGGTTAGCTCAATCGGTAGAGCGTGAGACTCTTACGATTACGCGATCTCAAGGTTGCGGGTTCGACCCCCGCATCGGGCTGTTCCTATAATTCGATTGCGAGCGTTTGCGAGGCTTTCTTTTTGCATTTTCATGCGTCTGCCACTTAGATATCAAGTTATCGGATTTTGATGGGTGCTGTGTATCTTATCTGGCATTCTTTTTAAACATATAAGCTTCTACCAAGAGCTTCCACAGTAATGCTCACAATAGACCATAGATTCGGTTTCTTCAAGCAAATCAAGCTTGAAATCTACCACAAAGCATCTGTAAAGGTCAGCTGTGGACATGCTGAGTAGCGGCAAGACCTTTGTCTTAATTATTGCCTGCTAGAACAACCCCGTCAGGGGATGTCTTAACTGTTGTCTTTAGTAATCCTGGATACTGAGCCACTTCAAGTGTCGCGCCTGGGCGCGCATGCATTGGGGTTGTCATAAGTTAAGATAAAAGGATAGAAATGCAATGCGTAAACTGCTTGTTCTTCTCAGAAAGACCATGCAATAACTTGAACTTTTGGTGCACTGTCGATTCGTTTTTACACAGAGTAAGCCTTAAAATTAATGATACTGTAATTAATGATACTGTAATTAATGACACTGTAATTGATCACACTGTAATTGAGGACACTGTAATTAATGACACTGTAATTGATGATACTGAAAGGTTACGCTCAATGAAAGCACTGAGAAACTGTACCCAGGGAAGCTGAGAAACTGTATCTAGGGAAGCACTGAATCCGGATGCAGTAAAAGCACTGAGAAACTGTGCCCAAGGGAAGCACTGAAAAACCGTGTCTAACGAAACCTCAGTGATCAATGAGAATAGCTGAGGCCGTGAGTAATGATTCACGTTTCTGCAGAGATACAGGTAAATTTACTTATTTAAGGAATCAGTTTCCCCGTTGAGCTGACAATACATCTCTCTTTCCACCACTCTATGCTAAGTTTGTGTGTGAATAGGTATACTTCTAGCCCTTCGCTTCCATCCTTACTCCCGATCCAGCAAATCAGATCCATGCTCTCGTCTACATCCTTGTATGGCACAGAATCTAGTTCTATTGGCTCGCCTCACGCCGATTTTCGACTCTGGTGGGCAGCTTTGCTTTGCTTGTCTCTTTTTGGCATCCTTTGCGATTTCCCAAAATGATCAATAAAGTAGAGAACGGTAGGCTCCCCTTGGGGTATCAGAAGACTTGGGACCTAAAATTAGGGCATAAAAATAAACTAATTAAAGAGCCTGCTAAGTTTATCATAAACTTACCTAAGTATTTTTGTCACTTAGGATTTAGGTCTTAGGTTTTCTGCCATCCCCTAGGCTCATAAGGATCTAAGACTTGGTTGTATGGAAGAATTTACCTTTTATGCATGTAAGACGCTTGTAATCTCGCCAAAGCCTGTGTTTTGCTGGAAGCTAAACGCTAAGCTGCAATCGCGTCTTTCTTGGTGGAGAATCAGCAAGGTTGACTGTCTTGGGAGTAAGCACAGCTGGGATATTGAGTCTACACTGCAACCTTTGTGAGGCAACTCTATTCGATCTCGACCTTAAAATTTGGTTAGCATTGGCCAACCAAGGGCTAAGTGAGTTCCTTTTTGCGAAATTTAGAGGGTCTCTTTTGCTTCCTTGGACCTCGTATCCCGAGAAGGTAAGTTCAAGATGAAGGTTAAAACTTACGCTTAAGTTACGTGTCATATCAGGCTGCACTAGTGTTCTCGCTAGTGATTAAGGTGTCTTGGCATCCTGAAAGACAAGGTCCTGAGCCAGGGATCTAGCTATAGAGCCAACTCGGATAGGACGCACCAACGCCTCGTTTCAGTTCTCAACGACTGTTACATTCGGGGCCAGCCTCATCGCACTACCCGCCAAATTGGTTCTCCGCCACCAGCCTTATGCTACTTGGCACTGAGGTCCTGATCAGACGATACCTGGCAAACCCGTCTCACCTGTACGGTTGCACAGCCTTGCCCTGTCAAAAGAGAGTTATGAATTACGGATGTAGAATTTTCCCAGGAAGATGGGCCAGCTAGCCGAGCTCAATTGGGAAGTGTCACCGCCAAAGGCTCTGGGCATTGGGGGCCAAAAGCCTTGAATATGCAGCTTACGCTTCAAGTGCAGTGGCTGAAGTCCTTTAATGGAAGTGAGGTGACTGTAATTTCGCCACGTTTTCGTCCCATATAAGCACTCCCTGCCGACAAATCCTTGGAACAACTTTTTTTTACTGGACTTTCGTTCCCTTCCCAAACTGCGACCCAATCTGTGACCACTTCGTCGAGTGGATAACAACTCACCATGGACGGCAAAATCGTTAACAATGGACAGGAGCACAAGCCCTACGTGTATTCTCCAGTCCAACATCAACAACCTTTCCCCGAACCGGTCGTTTCTCCGCAGCCTTCTCTAGGCCAATTCCCCACCCAGGCCGTCTCTCCTCAGTCACTCGCACCGGAGACATTCCCGCAACAATCACCATGGCTGGATCCTCAGAGCCCAAATCTTCGAGATACTCCCGACTACGATAGGGCCCACGACAGTCGCCGAGGTTTGATGGGTTATGCACTGGCGAATGATCCATACTCCAAGGCACCCGATGTTCACGTCGTGAATCGACCTACCGCAGGGGCCTTGCCTGAGTCAGGGCCATTGATGTTGAGGATGATGAAAAGTCGGTGGTCCATGATTGTTTGCCTAGTAATTGGGGTTTCTGGTGCTATCGGACATCATTTTCTTTACATGCATCTCGATGGCCGTGAGGCGACAAATCAACAATGGTGGATGCGACTTGGTCAATTGATCTCATTCATCGCCAATGCAAACTTTATCCTCGCTGCGGTGATGGCCCATCAACAAGTCGCATGGCGAGCCGTAGGTCAGAAAGGCTTCTCGATTCACGCCGTCGACGCTTTATTTGGCGCCACCCACAACATCATCGAGCTTTTCAATAGAGAAGCATGGATCAAGTCATGGTTTGTAATGTTTCTTGCTTTATATATGTGGCTCAGCCCTCTTGTCGTCATTCTCTCGTCGGCATCACTCTATGTCGTACCAGGCGAGAGAATAGAAGACACACTCTGTCCCTCAATCAGAACATTGAACTTCAGCAATGAGGCAAAGGAAAGTTTCCAGACCCCAAAGAAAGCCGAGGGTGAAGTCATGAATGGTCGCTCACTCTCTGGATACAATTGGACTGCCCCAGATGGAAACCTTGCCAAGGGTGCCAAGGAGAACGACGACATTTTCGAGTACTACAACGTCCCGTCTTCTGCTCTAGACCGCATTGCTGCTGGTGTGTTTTCAAGTGGGCAGACGACCCAGAAAGCGAACATATCCTTGGAGATCTGCGGAGATGGATGGGACTGTTCCACGACAGTTCACTTCATCGGACCTGGATACAAATGCGAAGAGCTTGCCAACGGTGTTGGATCCAAGATGAAGAGCTTCGGAGATGCTGAAGCGCCATTTAACCTTAGCCAGCTTGTTCCTGCTTCCAACTACACCTACTTGGCGAACACCGACTTGGGAGAGTATATGCGACCTCAGATGGATAACGTTTCTATCGGTGGAATACCTTCCGAGGTCGATGGACCGCCGTTTCCAAAGAATCTTGGTGTGTTTCGAACGGAACCGTCAATTTGGATCGGTTACGCCGCTGTAGACGATCACACCAAGGCCCACGCCATGGATAGCGAGGCTGATGGCTGGAATGATGATTATACTCCTATTATCTTTGCTTGCGATCATTGGGAGGTCAACTACACCGTCACCTTCAACTTCACATCGGGATTTCAGAAGTACAATATTACAGATCGGGACTATAAACGAAAGATCATTGATACCACCTGGAGCAGCTGGACTAACGAGTCTACCGACGGAACAGCCGATGGAAACGTTGCAGAGCCCGAAAAGAACTACGTCAGTCCTCGTAATGACTATGCTCGATACCGTCGCATCGCTGCCTATCACAGTCTCGGGCTCAGACTTCGCGAAAAGCTCTTCGGTAACGTCAAGGTCCAGGGATCTGTCGTAGCAGACGGCGCCATTACTACTACCAACCTCCTCGATAGACACGAGAGCCTCCCCGTCCACGACTTTCAGAACCAGGTCCGCCGTGTCTACGAAGACCTGATAATCTCTCTGCTTTCTGATCCTCAGCTGCTTGTAGTAGCATGGGCCGCGGATCCATCCAAGCTTTCTGGCACGGGCATTGGAGGTGAAGACACGAAGTACAAATGTGAGCGTCGGAGAAAAGCCAACTTCTTTGACTATGGCTGGCCTGTTCTTGTGGCTGTTTACTCTGTATCTTTTGTGATTGCATCGATTGGTGTGTACTATGGTATCGACGCTATGTCAAGCGATGGAACATACGCGCAACGTGCTATGACCTTCTCTGCTATTGCGGGAGCTACGAAGAAGGTTAGTGTGGATGAGGTTGACAAGAAGGAGACCAAGATTAGGTGCTTCCCAACCGACCAACGGCCTGGTGAAAAGACATATGAGTTTAGGGCGGAGTTGGAAGGATGATGATGCATGATGCTGAGATAGTGGAAAGTATTAACAGTAATATGAAATAGACTAATTCTGTAATTTAATTTCCTAATTAAAACATTTCACCTTGAATGAGAATTAATATAAACATTCTTATTCCTTTGCTTAAATTATATATAGAACTGAATTATAGCCTTCTATATACAAGATGAAAAAAAAAAAAAAAAAAAAAAAAAAAAAAAAAAAAAAAAAA